>CADDXX010000133.1:697690-718901 GCA_902810485.1 Alauda arvensis
CGCCAAATCAATTTCTGCTGTATTTATTTGAGAATCTGTATTACCCGAGCCGGGAATGCTGCACCACTTTAATTATTTCGATGTATATATATTCCCCTTGTGTTGATCCTGTCCTGCCTCCGCTATCTGCTGGTTATCCCACCTTTCCTGGTTTCCTCCTCTCCCTCTCCCTCTTTCCCTAAATATCGTATATATATGGACACAAATGTTCTCTGTGTACGRATTTGAATTTTGCATTGATTCTTGCACGTGGAAAAAAGAAAAAAGAAAAAAAGAATTCGTTGATCTGATAAAAATAAACCTTTGCCAAGGAGTGACTGAGGCGGCGGGGCTGCGGCGCGGACGGGCGGGCGGGGAGCGCGGCGTTGGCGCTGCCGCACTGCAAAGCTCTCCCCGCCCTTGCCAAAACACTGAAACAACCGCTAAAGACTTTAATTAAGAGGGGTAATTAGTTCGAATTGATCAAAGCAGGGTTGTTATGTTATTAGCTGCTCAGCAGACTCTGCCAAGCCGAGCCTTGAAAGCGAATCCCGCCCGTCGGTGGGCGCCTGAGGAGCGGCGGGAGGAGGGGGTTTCTGGGATTACACCGCTGCCGGGGTAACCGAACCAGGCACGGGACATGGGTGCTACCCCCCGGGAAGGGCAGGTAGGCCCGCTCGCCTCCTCCTCTCGCAGGGCTATGCCCACAGCCCCCTTCTCGGACAGGGGCCGGGCCGCGCTTCACTCCGGGGTAGGGTCCGAGGACGGTCACACGGGGCGGTCCGGGGAGAAGCGGAGGGCGTCCCACGGGCTCTGGAGCATCACGCCTCACTCGGGGGACCTGTCAGGAGCTCTGCCCCAGAGCGAGCTCCCCAAGAACGGGTGATGTGACATCCCAGGTCTCGCCCAGATCTGGAGCACTCCCAGGGTTTTTGGCTTTTGGCGAGACATCGTGGTTACAATCGTAGCTAAGGCGTAGTCCCAAGAGAGGGATRTCGCCTCGCAGGCAGCGCTCCCGCCGCCCTTCCCGTGACGCCCCTCTGGGTGCCCGCAACCAAGGGGTGCCTGCGGTCCTCAAGCCGGGGCCGGCGGCTCAGGGCACGACCGCGCCTCTGAGAGCGGCTGAGAAGGGAAGCGCCTCTCTCCTTTCACACGTGTCAGATTACCGCGGTGCTCTCCTGAGCAGGCGGCTCTCCGTGTAAAAAGCAAAGCAACAGGTCAGATCCACAGYTCGGGCAAGACCCTGCGGCACGCCGGCAGGGCTCAGCCCCTCGGGGCACCGCTTGTCCCCTGCTCCAGGCGAAAAGCGGCCCGTGATGTGGATGGAGGGTCCGTGCACCCGCTGGCGTGCGCTGGCTGTGAGCGGCGTGGGGCCTCCCTCTGCGCGCCTCCCCTTCGGAGACCTTGGGGAAACCGGGAGCCGCTCCCCGCTTTTCCCAAGGGAATTCGACAGCAGGGGCAGGAAGAAGGGGAGGTGAGACACCCTTAGAGTGACCCCGGGTGAACTAGAAATCAGGATGAAGCAGGGCAGGGAAGAGAGGCTCCTGTAGAGCTGTGGCGACAGAGCAGGTGTCCTTTGAGGATCCTGTCCTATGGACACTTCACTTGAGCTCTGCTCGGATCCTGGGACTAGAAAAGTGTCATTCWGGCTTCTACACAGATAAATTTCTCCCAAATCAGGTGGCTACAGTGTGTTGCTAGTTAAAAGAAAAACTTTTACCACATGTAAGGAAAGGTAAGGAGTCCAAAATATCCCACTGGTGTGATGCAGGTGTGCCATTCCTCTGAGGCTCTGCTTGAAGGAAACATTTCAAAGCAGACAACCAGCTTGCTTTCTTATTTAAGCATAAGCCTAACTTGCTTTTCTTATTGCTGAGCAAATGTGATAATACAGGGTACTGAAGCTGTACTTGGCCTTGATGAATATCCTAATTTCACAACCATTTTAACCAGTTCAAAACTATTTAAGCACTGTAGAAATACTGGATCAGTCACAAAAAGTATTTTTTATCATGACATAGGGATGAATGTAAATATATGGTGAACAAAAATGGAGAATATAATCCGGCCACCTTGTGATGAGCACAAACATCAGCTTCAAACCAAATACATACATGAGGCCTGAAGATACTGCTAGAGAATATGTGCACTGGTTACTCAGATGTCTGCACTCAATTTTGTTTCTTCAGATTGTTTTCTAAGTGCTGGGAGAAATGAGGGCTCAGTCCTTCCCATGCAGAAGCTGTAATTTCTCTCTTTTTTATGGGTAGAGGAGAAAGAATTTCCAGTGTTGATTGACAGACCATTTACACATTTACAAACAATAATTGGTTTTTTTGCCTTTTCTCCTGCAAAAGATCTGCAGTGGCTGCATAATGTGGATTCTTTTATTTCTTCCTGATGAAGAACAATATTTTGCAAAGGAACACACATGCAGGGGTGACCATGTTTTGATATGGAGTGGAAATAAGGCAYTCTAGCTTTATTCCAGGGTGAAGCAGACAATTCCAGTGATAAGCATAGATAAGCATTTCTCTTCCTAGATATCTTGGAGCAAACACTACAGACGTGGGACTTCACAGGGAGATGAGGACAGCTCATTTGTTATTTTCCTATATAAAACCATGTTTGTGTCAAAGACTGGTATTAATTCATGTCTTGGAAGGCCTGCACAGAATTACCTTTCATTTCCTCTCTTTCAGGATTAATCTCAGGTCAAGTGAATTTCTAGTTAATGGTCAGAGACAATTCAAAGCTGGTGAAATCATAATGAGASACAAAAGCTATAATTTTATGTGTATCCAAAGTGTAGAACTCTCCTTACTACAGACAAGATTTTAGTTTTWAWWTTTTTWWWWAAATGTGAATMATTTTGACAGGAGAAATTGAGCCATCTGTACCTAAAGGAAAGATTCTATGTTTTCATTTCCATGCGCCAATCAGCATCATTGCCATATGATCCGTATTTTGTGTGGCAACTGGTCAGCCTCATTCTGCCAGTCCCTCATGGATGCTAAGAGGAGAAGGGCCTTGGTGTGTCTGGATCTGCTAAAATCCAGAGCTGCAGAGCTGAGCATTAGCATCCTGAGGAGAGTATAGCCCACCTCCCACCAATCACAACAGCTTCACTTCAGTGCTGAATGAAAGGCAGGCAAGTCTGGTGCCTATGGGACCCTGGAGCAAAGAGCCCTTGTAAAGGAGGAGCTGTTGCCCTCTACCCTCATCCCCACCCAGGACTTCTCAGATGGGACTGGCTTTTTTCAGTGCTTSTCAGATGCTACAGTTTGTTAACATGTGCCAATACTAACAGTGTCATGTATCTGAAGAGCTACCAGAATTACCAAAGCTGTTGTATATTGCTGYAGCAATAAAATACAGCACAGCAGGATCTTCTCACAGCATCAAAGTTCCTTCTGAAGCTGAAATGGTCTTTGCTTTGKTTTGCTAGTACTTTATTCATGATCAGACACTTCTCAACAACAGAAAAAAATATCCTCCACACCCCCCCCCCCAACAAAAAAAAAGGAAAAAAGAACAAAGATATTATTAATAATATTTGTGGGTTTTTGTTGTTGAGGGAGGGGGCTAGGGGGAGTGTGATTGTGTGTTTTTGGTTTTTTTTTTAAAAAAGCATATATGCCAAAATGTAAACTACATCCACAGCTTTTTAATAGTTTCAAAAATCATTCTCTGCTTTATTGAAAGTTATATAGAAATCCTGCATATTTTAAAGTACCCAAAATGAATACTGGACAGTATTTAGTCAAGGAAGTATTTTAAAAGTAATTTTAATGATTTTTAATAACTTTTTACTCCAATCTTTACAAATACAATGGTGAAAATGGAGAGATTAAACAAAATTCAACAAAGTCATCCAGAGCCATCTCAAACGAAAGCATGTTGGTCACAGCTTAGTACCAGAACAGTTTATTTTGACCGTGCTTGACAAGTAGCAATTAGAAAACACCCCTAACTCTGTACCTCCTCTGCCATACTTAGAATGGGACAGTCACCATTTTGTCCTTTGGAGCTTGGWAAAGGAAGAAGGGGCTTAATTTGCTCCTGGGGTTTTGACATGCTAATACCAAATGGTTAAAACTCTCTAATTATGTAAATCTTTCCACCCACTCTCTGTTTTGCTACTGGTTTGCTCAGCTACCATCCTAATGGAGAGAGRATTGTGTTGTACCCTGCTGGCAATTGTAGCTATTTAGTAGTTATTCCCATATCTTCCACAAAAGTAGTGGTAGCTCCAGCTCCACTCCATGCTGGGTCCCCCTTCTCTTCCTRGCCCAAGGCTACAGGCTGGATGACTTTTGGATGACCACTTAGGGGCTGTACAGCACCCTCTGCAACAAATGGCTGGACTCACCCTTAGTCCTGTGAGTTTGCAGAAAGTCCTTTTGCTTCAGTAATCTGCAACTYTTGAAAGAATACAAAACTTCTCTTTTTAAAACTTCTTGTATTATGAAGCTGTGCCCATCTTTTGTCCTCCTTGGAAGCTTCCATGGAAGTTATTTAATGACTCCACTATTTAGTCACTCTGTTGTAGTAAAATCCTTGCCTATTTGATTAAGCATGGTATTAAATCCAATAACCATGCCCATGGAAATACAAAAAACTCCTCCCTTTTTGTATTTGAAATGGCTAATATTTCACCACCATTGTTAGGTGAATTCTAAAAAATCATCTTCAGTTACCAATTAATTAAAAGACACAGTGAAGTTGCTTTTCTATTTTTTTTTTTCATAATTATATGACAAACTAATACATAGTAAGTTTTATTTTGTGTGGAAAATGGAAGAGTGATACTTTGCAAATGTAAGCCTGAGCAACTTCTCTGCAACAGTACAGGTAAGTTTTTATTTTCAGGTATGGGACTATAAGATTTAGTTGCAGACTGACACAATATGAAAGAGAAACTTTGATTCACGGTACTTTAGCTTATAGGGATTAAATACAACAGATGGTACAAAAAGAAACCTTTTCAAAATATTTCTAAACCACCTGTTAACCTCTTGATATTACCATGAAACATCTGAAGAGTGTATACCTGCACTTAAAAAAACCTTCCCTAACTCAGATTTTACAAAAATAACYTTGAACAGGAACTTTCTTTACAAACAAAAATAATGAAAAACTCTTGGACAATAAATAAATTCAGGTGGCTTTTTGTTTTTGAGCAAGCAAGAATTTGTAAAGTGTTGTCTGCTGAAGAAGGTAAAAAAATGTGAACCACAATATATTTAGAAAAATATTTATCTTTATCTAAGAAACACCTCAACAAATTGTGCTTTTTGCCTGTGTTCACCAGAAAATAAGAAAGAAATAAAAATCTTACTTTTTTAACCTAGTATATTTAAAAATGAATAATATATTTCCTCTTAAAATGAGGAATGCAGGAATCACATAAACATTTCTTCTCTTTTATTTTTTTTGTCAGCAAATACATAATTATGCATATCATAAGCAAGAATATGTTTTTKAAAACCACTTTGGCTGCTTTAACTGAACACTAAAAGTTGAGGGCCAATGGTTGCTTATGTCCAGAAATGGTRCTGCACTGCATGAAACTGTGCAACAGAGACAGCAAATTGAATTTAGTTGACGTTTTCAAATTCACGGCATATATTTCAAATTTATCCAGTTTGAAAAGATGCAGTAGCACCAGCTAGAACTTTTAGGTAAAGACCAAAACAAATTAATAATTACTTCTGTGGGCAACATGTAATTATTATGATTTCATATAATTAAGTCATGGACTGTTTTGATCTGCAAGTTCTAAAAAGCAGAAACACCCTTCCCTACAAACAGTGTTTCTTCTGTTCTTGTGGAGYGTGCTGCTTCTCACATACCTTTACAAATGCAGTGTACAGTTACATTTATTTTGTGAAAATAGTGAAACATGTAAGGATTATAACTAGAGCAGAGACTGAGTTACCCCAAAAKAGAACTGCCACAAGTCAGGCAGCTGAGTCCTCATCAGTTTTCAAGAAACTCATGTTTCTTGAAAAAGCAATCAGTAATTGTTCTAAATCCTGCCTGATGCTGAAYGTTATTGCACTGCAGACTGACTTGTGAAAGTTACAGTGTGCAAAGAGCTACTTTAATTTGTGCAAACAAAGGAGCTGAACACAGCCACGTTGCATTTACTAAATTTAACTTACATCTTTCTCTATACTAAATTTAGAGGGTGTTACTTTATAAGACTTTTTTTTCTGAATAATTTTTGTAGAAATTTGACAAAWCAGCATTTCTATATTGCTGTAGAAATTTACAAGTAGATGTTGACAAAACATTAATATAAAAACTTGCTCTGTTTGGAGGAATTTTCTTCAAACCAGAGATAACYGGCTTAAGGGCAAGGAAGAGACTGCTGGGTTGGGTTCTTGTCTGTGTGGGTCATGCTCACATTCAAATGCCCCTTCTGTTTCATGTTCTTTCAAGCACTTTAGGAGCTCCTGTCCTGTATTATTAAATCAGAGTATCTATCCCMGCTTTTCTTGGACTGCTTCTCCTTGCATGAATGTCAAAAAGTCCTAAGACCAGGGAGGGAGTTGGACACTGGATGGGAATCCCAAATCGGCAGCAAGTGATTGGTTCTGTGACAGACCTTCAGTATCTAGCTTGAAAGAGAAATGTTTATTTTAGAAGTGACTTAATCAAAAATTATCTTACCATGCTTAAGCAACTCATAGGTTGGTATTAATAATTTAATTTAATGTGGGTGTCGATCATCTCGGGAGCCCTCCTCAATGCCCAGGTTTTTTATATTCCCCATTCTGGGATTTAAGTGTCAGAAAAGGACTGTTGGTTACTCGGAGTGGGGCTGCAATTCTTTTAAAAGATCTTGGTTTCACCATAGTGCACAAATGAAGATAATTTCTAGAACTATGAGATTACTTGCTAAACATCATTCCTGCTTTCTTGTTGGAACCCTGGATGCTKAAAAYTTTGGTTTYAGTTGGCCATTTTGCCCCRTTTTCCTAACTTGTTATGTAAAGCTCATGGCTCGTGAGTATGTAAATAAYCTGTAAATAGATAAGATACAATAAATCACCAAGTCTGAACTCAAATTTATGTCTGTGTACCATTCATCCTGACCTTGGTGGAACAAGAAWAAGAACAATAGCCCCAACACTTTCTCAGCCAGTTTTTTTGGTTATGTTCTTTGTGCAAGCCATCTGCTTCTTTTACAGATCTCTTTGGCTTGTTTGTTTTCATTTTCTAAGGAGCATGCAGCACCAACTTGTAAAGTGTCCCACKGTCTTGCCCAAGGTTTAGATATAGTTACCCCCTCACCCCTTTTTATAATCAATTGCCTCATGCCAGATGGAGTAAGTAGGTTATGAATAATTTTGTTTTCCAGATTTTTTTTCTTGTTAGCAAAGTACAGTTCAGAAAAATCTTGCTCAAGGTATGAGTCAAACCAGCCTGTCTACCTTAGGCAATGCTTATGACTTTGGGCATCTTAATAGGATGTAAATGAACATAAATGTCTGTATTTTCTATAWCATCACTGGAGAGACACAGGTGCCTCTAGAAGCATGAAAAAGAGACTCAGTCTCTCCCATGTTAGATACTACCTTTAGTGCAGTCTGCARTTCTAGCAGCCCCCTGAAACTATCYAATTGCTGAAGCATCATTCTCTATGATGTCTTCTGGGTGAACAAGATGAAATCCCAGYATATGRTGATAGTGACCACTTTTTGCACGGTTACTTACCCACATAGCCAGAAGCTGTACCCTGCTTTGTGTGGCTGCRTAGGAGAAARGGACCTCTGTACAGCAAACAATTGTGGTTAAGCACAAGCCACTTTATTGTTTACAATAAGCAACAGTTATTGATTCTAGGATGCATCTATTCACGCAATCACGCATTTTTTGATTGGATCCTCAGTCTTGCCCACAAGGCTGGCATGCACCCCTTATGGCACCTAATTGGTCAAAGTCCATCATCACACCAAGCTCACTTTTATCTGAGGTTTGCATTCTTGATGCTCAGTTTCTCAGGCTCTTCATTCTTATTTTAGTCCTGCTTTTGCCTCAGTGGCCTTGGTGAATTCCTGAGGGTTTGGGTTTGAATAACAAAACTACAGGTGATCTGATAAGATTACAAGGAGTTTGGCTGGTACACAGAATGACCCAACCCGTGCAAATACGTTACTGCATGGCTGACTCACAGCACCAACRCCTGCATTGCAGGAGACCATCCTAGTCCTTTGGCCATGGAATATGCTTAGTGAAAGCACTCTCCCAGCCTCCTAGTTTGCTTTGCAGCTGTCATGAAAACGCAGATGTGGCTGGCAGAACAGTGAGCAAAAAGCAYGCCTTCCCCTGCCCTCCTGGGTCGGGCAATCAGAGGGGACAGAGCTGCTGTTCTAGCTGGGTGCTGTGGAGCACACACAGTTTTCAAGCAGCTTTGGGAACAGGAGTGAAATCCCAGTCCTGCTGCCTAGTAGGATAAGTGGTGTAATCGCTGTGCAGCATTCCTGGCTGCAGTGTCTCATTTTAGAGAGAGGAAAAATACTGTCATGTAAAATATTGTGTGGCTTTCTTGTTCTCAGCTTTTCCCTTGCATCTGAGTATAGTCCATCTAGTGTTGTACAGATTAAGGACTTCTTCCTGCTGGATGAGCCAAATTCTTACAATTTTTAGATTGCATTGTCAAACACCATTTTAGCTTGCACCTGGTAGATTTTAAGGAAACCTTGATCTCCCATCAATGAAGGCTGGAATTACTTTTTCTGGAGCCCATGGTTGTGTCTGTATTCTACTGTGAAGACTTTCCAGCCTGGGCAGATAGGCTGTACCTGCTGCAGGTAATGTCAAAACAGTTGTTATTTCTAATAGTTAGCAGAGCTGAGGGAACAGAAAGTTCTGGATTCTTCAGTGCAGAAAAATTAAGTGCATAGGAGACTTCTCCCATTTCTTTAAGAAACATCCCAAAATTAATTTGATTTTATTGATTTGTTAAAAGTTTTCAACTGTTTGGAATAATCAGGAAACCTGTTCTTAGTTTACTTTCAAAAAGTATCTTCCATGGAGAAGAATTTCTCTTGGATACCTGTATCTTTCCATCAAAAATTAGTATTTGAAAATAACAGTACTGGAGTATAAGTGTACTTACCCAGTGAAGGCTAGCATAAGAAAAATATAACTATATAAACTTCCCCATATTTCCTACTCAATATATGATACTTTGGATKTTATAAATTTGCATTAAAGGGAATGCTTCTTTTTTACACGTGAAATATTTGCAACAAGTGCAGAGAACCATCTTAACACTTGGATACCTATGAATTTCTTCAAATATTTGAGGGCCACCATACTCTTACATCCACCCTGGGAAGCCAAGAGGAGTTTCACAGTGATCTCAAGAGTGCTGGGGCTGGATCAGATGTGAAGCTGAGAGCGAGATGAGCTGGTGGGGATGACTGCAAACACACTCCTACTTTCTTGTYTCTTCCCTGCACTGAGGAACCTGAATTATCTGGCAGCCCATGTGCCAGAATAAACTCACTGTAAGCCATCTGACACCTCCTCAATGTGGCAGCTGCACTTGGGGACTGCGTGCTGCCCTCGCAATGGAGAACTGTATTTGGAGACTCTTGATCTCAAGCACTGAGGCTTCTGTCAGGCTGTGGTGCTGAAAAGGCAATGTAAAATTATACTGTGCTGATCCCACTGAGGGTTTCTGGAGCTTGGGAGAGGTTTTTTTTTTGTTGAAGATTGGCTTTTTTTTTCTTTCTTTCTTTTTTTTTTCCCTGAGATTGGAATTTAAATCCTATTAAATGGAATGAATAAAACCCTCAATCCTTCTCTCCTTTGAGCCCAACTAGTTAGATAAAAAATATTTGGAAGACAATTATCTTGTGTTATCAGGTATCTAAAAAAGTRAAAAAATGGTTTATGGTACTTTAGTCTGTAACTAATAATTTTCCAGTTCCAAAGGGCTTTCCAAGTTGTCAGGAACACGATATCCAAATTGATCTGGATGTTCTCAGGTATCTTATAGTTTTACTYTGTTACTCTTTCTAAAAATTTGGTGACACACTGTAGTATTCTGTATTATCACAAAATGAATTATTCAGAATGAGCATCAGAAAATCTTCTTTTTAATCCATTTCTCAAATTGTATATAATACTGAAAACTGCTGYGCAGTTTTTAATAAAATAACTTACTTTTATTAAAAGTTCAGACAGAAGCTTCATGGAACTTACATTTTGCCACCAACTTCAGTTGAATCAGTGTGAGACATGGGTATTTGAAAGATGTTAATATGCTGAAATATTATCCACTTTGGTATGTAATTSTTTTGGGAAGATGTAATGTTAAAATCCAAATATAAGCACCCTGAAGACAGAAAAAGAGAAAGATGAAAGTATGCCTCAAAAATCGAAATATTCCATTTATATTGATAGAAATCACAGAATAATTTGAGTTGGACAAGGATCACCAAGTCCAGCTCTTAAATGAATGGSCCATACTGTGGTTGAACCCACAACCTTGGCAWTMTCAGCACCGTGCTGTGATCAACTGAGCTAAAATGGGCATCAACAATTGTGGCTATAATAAGTAAGGGACACAGTGTTTCCCACTATAAAATGTTATCATGATATAGTCTATTTCAGATTGTGCTGCTGAATAAATATTTATGGCTAATCCTTTATTTTTGGGGTTAGTAGTCTGATCTCTGCAATAGATATSTGGGCAGTGTCATTCCACTGCAGATGTACCAAGCAATCAGCCTCATACTCACAGTGGGATACTGCTGCTAATTGCCGCAGTTGTAGCTCAGAATAAGRTAGCAGCTTCTTAGTGAAACAGAAACAAATTAAGATTAAATGAATCAATTGTAAAAAATATCCTGATTTCACAACTGTCTGTTGCTTTTATAGTTCATTAGCTATTAACACTAATARCACTGTAAAGGAATTGCTAATTTTCTTGGGGCATATTGTACATGCTATTATCCAGTAATTGGGAGTGTTTGAAATGTGAGTTGATCCTTAGGAATCTAAGTCAGGTCATCTTTGAGCTTTMTGCTGAAAGATTCCTCAGTATTCAAATTTTTTTGGTGTGCACTGTCAAGACTCAGCCCCCATGTGATCCTAGGGAGAGAGTATAATTTCCTTTTGTTTTGTTTCTTTGCTTCCCCAAGCCAGGAGATTTTCCTGGTCTTTGAYATAAAAAAATTTGTGAGAATTCAGTATCTATGAATTGAGAAGCTATTTTGTTATTGGTTCWTTCTGACCTGAACCTTCATCACACCAGTGAAGGAACCTGTTGTCAAGGAAGACAGATGGAATCCAAAACTGTGGGTTGATTTTTAAATCCCAATCTGACCCCTAATGCTATCATTTTCTATTTGTCCATATTAAAGACAAAAGTGGGTCATAACAAGATATCCTTGAATGATAGACTCTCTTAATTAAGAGGAACATGCTCCTCATGATGGTGAGCTGGGGGACTAGAACACCTGTTCCAGCTATAAAACTCTACTGCAAAACAGACCCCTCTCTGCTTTGAAGGAACAGTCTGTGTTAGGCTTTTGCCCTGGAATTACACAGATCATGTCTAAGACTGTAGCTAAGCAAAAGAAACTTGGCATGTAAAACTAGACACAGGAGAAAAATCTTTATTGTTAAGGTTACTGACAGATCCTGTCATCTCTGTGAAATCCAATTGAATTAAACCTTTGCTTGGTGATTTAGATATGAAGGGCAGAGATTTAAGCAATTGTTTTCTGTGGCTGTTAATTGAAAGCAAACAGTGGAAATTCAGCAGGAGGCTTTTGGGAAAACCCAAGATTACAAACTTGTTTTTCTCATTATTTCCCTTTACATAAGTAGGTTATTTTTATTCCCCACCCCTTTCCCCCCTCACACACACATGTAGTGGAAAAATGTACTTTGTGTATACTCACTCAAGTCTGTAACCACACAGGCATTTCTGGATGCTTGGTCTGGAGYTTTGTGCATTCCTGTAGAGACCTGTGTCTTACCCACTACCCAGTCCAAGTCCCTTGTTCTGTCAGGTACTCTTGCACATGAGCCCTCAGCTTGCATGAAATCCTCCYTCTCAATGCAGCATCAGAATGGAAACTGTTTACAAATAACCCTGTCATGGAGCTATAGACCCTCCTTTAGCAATAGGAAAACTCTSTACAGGTTGTGTACAGAACATGAACACTGGCTAGCTCCAAAATAGTTGAATAGATCTGATTAAACCCTCTTGGGCTCTGAAGCTCAGTTGTTAGTCCAGTCACTAGCATGGTTTAGTGAGGGCCAGACAATTCCCAAACACAGTTAAGGATTCATATTTATCAGAGACCATTCCCATTGGGCAGGTTGGATGCAGCTAGTCTATTTTTGGAGAGTAAGAAAATTTAATAATATAAATACAGGGTTTTTTTTGTGTGTGTGTTTTTCTTGCCAATTAGGTTAAGTGCCTGCAAAGGAGTCCAGTGCATGTTTTATTTACTAATTTACAGGCAGCTAGTGTGCATGTTGGTGCTTATGCAATTTAGGTGGTGTTTGTAAGGAAGGGTTGGATGTATTGCACAACTATAGGAAAAAAATCCTGAGCTGGGTGTATAGAGCATGCCCAAGGCTGCAGTCCACTCCCTATTTTTCTAAGGAGTGCTGAACAGAAGACTGGGTAGAAATTTAAGGAAGTAGAAGTAGCTAGGACATCTTCAACTATATGATTCCCTCAGACACAGGACCATGTYTTTGATGCTATCTGGTGTGATAACACAGGCCTGAAGCAGCTTCTAAAAGATTGTTTTATTTATTTTTCAGTGTCTTCTCAGTATTTAGTGCCACTAATTCTATAAAAAGTGATGGGCCTGACTTAACRTACTGTCCTGGGTCAAAGTGCTTGCAGCAAGGGAAAACAACTTAGAAATATTGAAACTAAGCAAGTGCTACAAGCAAGACTTCAAAATACATTAATTTTTTTGAATATTTCGTTTAACAGATACAGAAAATAATTTCAAAGCATTTCTTCTGGTGCTTTGTCTGATATTAATTTTCCTAACAGAAACTGTTCACAGTCTAGTTGTCCAGACTCCTCTTAAAGTCACTGAAGAGAAAGAAACATTTCCAGAGCATGATCCMTCTCCTCTAAAACTGACTTAATGAACTTTGCTTTAGATGGTTTTTTTTCTTTTCGTTTTAAAAATTGTGTATAGAAGGAGTAGTGATAATCACCTGGGTTACATGCCTGTATCAACTGGCTGAATAACACTTTCCTGTGCCTTTGTGGTAGGCACATGGTCATATGCACCAGTTACCCAAGTCCACCCACATACTATGCATTCTTCAGAAAACAGATGACACTCAGAAATGCTATGACTAATTATTCTTGCWAATAACAGCAATACCCTCTGTTTTAATTTTTTTTCCTTCAGCTGCAAGAAGCCCTTCACCATTAGGTGTTTTAGCAAACACATCAGCCTTTATGTGCTCTGTTTGCAAGAATGTCCTCCTGTATGGAAARCCAGACATTTCCTTTGGTAGAATTTTCTTTCTGTGCCTTCTGTGTTGTATACTCTCTTAATCAAACTTTCCAAAATATATTAATCTCATGGCATGAGCTAAACTTTATCTACCTTATTTCTCAACAGATGAATCATATTTTCATTTCAAGATTTATTTTAAATGTCTTTTTTTGTTGTTTTTTCCTAGATATGTCTAGATATTTGCATATGCTTTACCATAAAGCAGTTCCTAGTGCTTTTGACCTGTTTTTCTGTTTGTTTGTGTGGGGTGCAAATACAAAATGTTTTGCTCTGTATCCCTTTGTACATAGCTTCCCTAATTACATGTTTCTGTCCTGTATGATGTAACCCACATCTGATAAAACATCTTTATCTTTGTTACTTGGTTCTGTTTCTACATTAAAATATCTGGAGCCATACTGCTGCATTTTGTGTGTGCATAATTATTTGCAGGTACCACCCYTCTGTTTATATACTGGATTCAACTGTTGCTAGTGAGTATTTCTCTCTGCTCTTCTGAATAGCTTGTTATGGCYTTCCAATTATTAGTTTTTCTAATATGAAGTTATCCTATGATAGTGATTTCTTTTGTATTTGAGTGCCATCCTCCTGTCTTTATCATCACCATGTCACATTTATCAGTAAAATAGCTATCTTGTTTTAGTAGGTATAACTGGGTTACCCACTCACTAGCTGCCTCTGTGGGTTCCTGTTTCTCTCACACAACATACCTTTTTGTAAGAAGGGCCCTTTTCATGACAAAACAATAAGACTTAAATGGCATAAACAACCTATCTGATTTTTCCCCTCTCTGCTTCAGTGAGCTAGCCACTTGAGCCCCTTGCTCTGCCAATATCTGTCYTTTTGCCCAACACTCTTCAGAAATGAGCAGCTCCCTGGATTGCAGACCATTTAGTTGCTTCAGAGCCTGCACAGGTTAACGTCATTGACTCTTTACATTTCATGTCTCTTCAGCTTCTGCTTTCTTAAGTCCTTGAAGAACACATTTCTGGAACTAAYATGCACAAGAGCCATGGTCAGTTAATTTTTCTTTTTACTGATAATGTGACATCTTGATAAGATCACTTAGAGYAATGGAGAGTTGCAGATGGATACTCTGAAAGGCCTGTGAATAATCAGCAATTTGAATATTGTAGAACTGTAGATTTATTAAGGTTGTAAAGACCTGTACGATCACTGAGTCCAATAGTTAAAAATACATTTTCTTGGACCTTGGTTCATGCCTTGGTTCATACTTCAGGGCTTAAACTTGTATTGGAGCTCAAAGTCTCAGCTTATCCCTACCGCCCACATGTTGGGGATTTTCTACACTTGCCTTGGAGAGGGTCAGCTAGGTTCCCATCTGGGACAGGTAAAACACTGGGRTATCCTGGTCATTCCTGAGCTTTTTCACTACAGTTAATATGGATGTAAAATGGCCCAGACCATGTCTCTAAACTTAGACTGGCATTTGGCACCTAGATTTGAGTGTGRTTACTAAAATAGGATATCAGAAATATCCTTTAACAAAAAGTGAGCAAAGCTGTGTCTTACAGCCAGAATAATACMGAATCTAAGCAGAGACAGTAATTTCCTAGTAACTTCATAACCAYAATTAAACACAAAGTACGTATGATAAAAAAAAAAGAGGCTATGGAGGCTTATGCATAGGATACTTGCATAATTATTTGGCACTGGCATGCAACTTTTCTCTTTGCTCCATGACTCCATTTCTAATTTAAAATTATTTTAGTAAAATGACATGATGCAGAATTTGTGTGGAACAGATGTAAATGATTGCTACGACATGAGAGCTAAATCATGGGTATGTTGTCAGGACACTACTCAGGCAAATGTAGCTGTTTGAATAAKGGAGGCAAAAGAGTAATTTTGAGTTGGTTTCTTCTTGTGTGATGTTAATAACTTCTGTGAGTTAAGACTAACATGACCAACAAAGGTTGGTCCCTAATAAACAGGGAAAATGAAGGGTTTAAGTGAGATTAATTAGCCCATGGAAAATGAGTTTGGTTGTCAGATACCTGTCCTAGGGGTAGTTCATCTGTTAATTAAACCCCACTTAGTTAATCAGAATGGTAGCACTGGAGTGTGTTTTGGGTCTGATGTGTCCTGCCAGGATCTCTRCTCCCAGAAATGCTGCTTTGGGCTGGATGCTAGATAGCTGAAGTGGCTTGGAAAGCTGCTATGGTGCCAGTTTTCTTCCTCTGTGTGAGGAAAAGAGAAATGYTGCTCCCAACTGCTATTTTTCATCTCTAATAAAGCTCTAGCTAGTAATGATTGCTGTTTGTATTTCTCAGAGCCAGAAAGGAGTCTCATGCTCTTTTCACATGCTCTTAGATTTCCTCACCAATTGTTTCCAGGATCTAACAGAAAATGAAACACCAGAAATGTCATGTAATCGAATAAAAGTAATGTGTAGGGAAGAAATGACAGAAGAGTATAAAGTAAAATGGAATAGTGAAAGGCTTGTTTTTTTTTTAAAGTTAGTTGCAATGACTGATGCTATCAGACAGAAATTATAAAAGAATCACTTGCTTAAAATAACAACTGAATGTTAATAGATAGTGCTGTCCTTACATATTTGTAGGACTGAGCTTTCTCCTGTGCTGTTCTTCTAGAAAAAAAAGGAGGAAAACCAGACCATGACAGATATTTGTTTTAGTGACTGGGTTCAGTTCCTGGTCCAAGAACCCCAGTTTTATGAAATATTCATATCCTCAAAGAGAGGGGTTTGACTTCAAAAGTAGGTCTTGAATGGAGCTAAGATTGTGTGGAAGTCTTAACATCCAGGACTGGGCAAGTGGCTTGCTTTCTCACAGTAGAGAAAGAAATCYTGTGGAAATTAAAGTTGAAAGATACTTCTGAAGAAGATAGAAAATCAGTCTCATTATAGATTTGTGAACTGGGAGTAGATGATCAAGTTGTATTGGATAATCCTTTAAATCTGATAGATCAGAAGAGCAATTCAGAGGTCAACTCAGGACTCAGAGAAGTTTGGATCTTGAAAGCAGGAAAAGAGCTCACCTGGCAGGGGAGAAGGGAGATTTGTAGATGAAAGCAACCTCTACCTAGGCTTTAACATAGAAGTACTCTTTCTTATGAAGTAAATGAGACCTCTGGATATCTAGCAGCCTGTTTGTGGCAGTGACAGTAGCTTCAATTGTGCTGCCTATCTGCACATCCAAGTGACAGTACATACATGTGTATGCACAGAGAAGCTCTGGCACAGGCACTCAGTAAATGGGACGTATCTGGCAAGTGTCAGCCCTGCTTTACACACTAAGCACTTGATTTGCACCTGCGCYGTGAATACAGCACATCCTAAGGGCTCTTCTGCTGCACATRTACACCATGTCTGTGCAGAGCACACATCGCAGAGTCTACTCCTATGAGACCTARAAATGCAGCCTCTGGAATTGCCTTTACTTAGTACCCTAATTTYGGATGAGGCCAAGCACAAAGCTGTTCTGTCCCTGCTTTCCAATTCTCTTCCTAGAGAGCTGTGCCCCCCATCCTTCCAAACCCCAATGCTGCATCACATTCTCTGTTTTATAGACAGAAATATTACAGATATCATATGTGGCTAAAATGCTTGTTTGCAGTTGTAGAACCTGAATGGATGGTTCTGCACATCATTCATGCCATTGTAACACCTGGAAGGTTTAATCATGAACCATGTCCCTTCCCCTTGCAGGTGTTGCACAGACACAGGACTCAGCCCTGCCTTATCCACCTTAGTGTTGCAAGAGATGAGACAAGAAATAGATGCTTACTGTAATATAATGTTATCTAGTATACTGTCTATTATTTGGTATATTGCACATGATCCTGATCATTTTCTGAAACTTGTGAAATCCCAAGAACTGGAAAACTACAGTTTTGTTTGTTTACACTCCTAGTGCCTAAATAGAAATACAAAGCAGAGTTCAAATGTAATTTTTAGAAGTATTTAAAGCTATTAGAAAATCASTAGTCAGYAATTACTAATAATAAAMAACAGGAAATTTAGGRTAAGAATCAAAATTGGTACTTAGCCCTTAAAAAATTGCTTGTTATTTTGCTATGATCTGTATGGGTGMCTTTCTTTTTTTAAAACAAGCAAATGCATATGGAGCATCCAGGATTGGACCAGTGTGGCAATGTGTAAAGCTACCCCAAACTTGGTTGCATTGCCATGGGGAGGCAATGGCTGTTCAGGACTGATGTAGAGTAACTCCCCCCGAGGTGTGTATCCAAGCAACAGGCTTTTTGGCGAGGGTGAGCCAAAAAGCTCACCCCCGAAGCCTTTGCAGTTACATRTTAATTGCYGTTCCCCTGTTGGTTGTCTTAGTTGTCTGTTACTTTGTTCCCTGTTGTTATTTGTCACAGTTCCTGTCCCCACCCTCAGTTAAGTGTATRAAAGTAAGTGCTCTCCYGCGSMCCAGGTTCGTGGGACCCTGGARCTCCTCAATGMRGAAGATTCTCAGAAAGAACCCTCCTCGCCTCTTTATCCCCGTGCCGCCTGCTCGGATCCCGCTGAATCCCAGCGGCCCAGGCAGCTTCACAATCGAGCTGAAGTCACCCTGAGTGCCCGTGCGCCTGGGCCAACAGGAACAGTGCCTTTGGAAAGGCCTCTGCCAGGGACTGTTGTGGCACCTCCAAACCACCGAGGTCTGCCCGCGGCAAGCCAGAAACAAAATTTTTCCTAAAATGCATTATTCATCCACGTTCAGGAGGTGGTTCATAACAATATGATAACATATCCTTTTCTTCACTGAAAGAAGATAGTCTCTAAGCATTGGGAAAAAATAGGTAGTTCAAATGACTTTCATTGTCAAATAGAAGAGTCAAAGCCACTCTAAGAAATTCACTGCAGTTTTTATAAACAACTTTAAGAAAAGAAATGTGCTCAGGACAAAACATAAAATAAATATTTTTTCCAGATTATCTCCTCAGAATTCAATATCTCATTAGWGAATTATTTTGAACAAAGGTTAAAAAAAATTTGGTGCCATCAAGTGGAAATACTCTGTATTGCTGAGAAGAGCTGGCAAAGTGGCAGCACATGGATTTCATTAGATATAYATACCAGCACTTTCAACTATTGCAATGGAAATGTTTTCCCCACCATATGCATTAYGTGCAGGTTGAAAACTGGTGAGAAATTCCATCTGTCAACATGTTTATAGAACTAGCATCCTTCTCTCTTACACATGGAAAAAATTTCTTGGTTTTTGACAAATCCCATTTATGGCTGTCACTAAAGACTTCATAATTACCTTGCTAGTGATGTAGCAGTGTGCTGCTGGCAAGAATTTGCCKATTGCCAAATCTTCATTCCAGAGCACAGTGSTCCCTTTTAAGGGAGCTCTTCACCAGAGCCAGCCAGCAGCTGATGCTATGTGTTGAATTTGCTCCAAAGTGCAGGGATTAAAARTCACATTCCTTTGTATTTCTAAATTTCTCAAGTAATTTTTTTTTTTTTTAAGGCAGGATAACCTGACAGAGTTGAAACTCACTCTGACAAGTTCTTCTGCACTGGTCCCTTGTGTTTTACCACTTTTCTTGGAGGACCCTGTTTTCACACTGGAATTGGCAGAGCATAACATCCCTTGGAGGTGGGTAATGCTTGACATTGCCTCAGCTGCTGTTTCACTTAAAGTCAGTTAAATTCCTTGGCTTTTTGCAAGGCAGGACTTGCATGGAATAAACTTCAGTTCAACACAGTCAGAGGTTTCTGGGACTTGTCACATAAATAGTACATTTCCTGCCCTTTGGAGACTCCTTTTTCAATATTAAGACATCTGGATTAACCTGAGTAACTCGGATTTGGTGGGTTTTTTTCTGAGTTTTTCCATGGCTATTGCAAATTTCTTAAAACCCAAACATTTWGATATTTATTATTCTAAAAACCTTTATTTGCAAAATGAAGTAATTTTATTTTGGAATGGTAATAATAATAAAAAACAAAGAATTTTTTGCCGAAGCAATATTATTTCAAATTGAATTATCAAAAKCTTTGAACTATTTTGTTGAGAAATATTGGAAAAATACATTGGAAAATCCTTCACTTTGGTAAYTTCTTTCTTTCTCTTCTATTTCTGAAAAGTTATTACACCAAAAAATGTTTTCTCTGTTATATTCAGGAAGACTATTCTTGTCAGTTATCATGTATAAAGTGTTATGAYGTACCTTTTCCAAMCTAAAYGATTCTTTGATTCTGTTATTAACTATCATGATTTCCTTCAGGAAAGCAAACTTGGTGGATTGTGTTACTTTAATCAAATTCAGAAGGTATGCACATACTGTACATACACACACACGCATGTATTTATTAAAAAAATGCTCTCCATAATTTCTCGAATCTGGCAAAGTAAATGCTCTCCTAAGCATGATAATATTCACACGTAGACCAAAATACTGCACTGTATTGGAAAACAAACTCTASTGTGTCATGCCATGTTTTCATCCCTTCAGGTGCACAGTGAAAGAGTCTCACTGATTCTTGACACCCACTGATGCTTGTCTCCAGGTGTAACTGATGCTTTCTCACCACCAGAAGGTTTTGGCTCCTACTTTTTTTTTTTTCTTCTCCATGATCATAATGGGGAAATGGACAAATTCTCCATGAGCATTATGTAAATGTATAAAGCACTCWGCATGAGACCTGGAAACCAGAGCAGAGTTCTAGATCACCAGATGCCAAGCAAGATCTTGTCACACTCGTATGCCACCTCCCACCTGCTGCTCCGTCTCCTTGCACAGGGCTCTGGGGAGAGGGGTGCTCTGGAGCTCTATTGCAGTAGTGTATCAGAAAAAGAAACTCCTTAAACGAAGGTTATTTTCAGAGGGGCTGTTTCTATACATTTGAAGGGTTTTAGAAGACCACTACATTGCAAAGTGGTTAAAAGGATGCAGATAYAACTGAGAAYTGGGTCCCTTGGATCTCAAGGGAACAGTATGACTGTACTTGAAACACTAATTTACTGAAGCATTTTTGAGTGTTGTATCTGGAAGAGAGACTAACTATAATATGTCTGTAGGTATTTCAGGAAAAAGAGCAGATAGGACATGGTTAAATGCTTCAAAGAGCTCATATGAAGKATGTTTAACAGTGCATTTTTATATATCCTTGCCTGCAATCTGTCTTACAGATTGAAGCCTCCATGTGTATTGCTGTAAGGAAAGTATGTAGAGTTTTTTATGCATACWGTAATAATTATGTAAACTGTAAGTCCTCACATCAGAAGAGCAACGAACTCTTGTTAAAAAGTATTGTGAAGTTTGTTGTTTAATTATTTGGAAATGTGGTTTGGTTTCTAATATTTGAAAGAGACAGAGAAAATGGTTCCTGAGAATTTTTTTACTTTGTTATTGCCCAYTAATAAGTGGAGTTGTGTTCTGCACCTTGATTTTGATTGTTTAGTAGAATCTCTTTTAGTGGCAAAATGATTTCCTTATAAGTCAGTTAATTCATGCTGCTGTTCTCCACCTTGCCCTCCTTAATAAATGAATGTTTTCTATTTTACCAAATAAAGTCAGAGACATTAGTAATTTRAATTCTATGTCTGTGTTAAAACCTGATCACTAAAAATTGCTGAGGTCACTAAAAGTTAAAAAATATTTAATTTGTGAACTCAAAGGCAGACTTGATTCMCGCTCATGTTCTTCTTTTAAATGATAAAATGATAAGCATTTACATTTTCTCATTAAAGAGCTACTCAGAA
>CADDXX010000133.1:719044-767382 GCA_902810485.1 Alauda arvensis
TTTGTTATGATATGGGATGTACAAAGCCAAGACACRCAAAGATTTGATTTCATAAACACAATATACAGCTTTTAATCCATTCATWCTTATTAAACAACTTAAGTGCCACA
The DNA here is from genome assembly GCA_902810485.1 of Alauda arvensis. Lineage (NCBI taxonomy): Eukaryota > Metazoa > Chordata > Aves > Passeriformes > Alaudidae > Alauda > Alauda arvensis. Next base: position 719,155 of record CADDXX010000133.1, read on the forward strand.
GTAGCTTTCAGCACATTTTTTCTTCTCCAAATGTGTCCACTGGATGTAGTTTAAATGCTTTCCCAAAGAAGATGAAGACACTGAATGTGAGTATGTAGACATGCATGTGGTTATGTGTGCACAGAAATGTGTTCACATATGCATGTGGTGGGTCAATCATTTTTTCTATAGTGTTTTTTAACCAAAACAGATTTAAGATCTAAMTATTGAAAATTACATAGAAAGATAATGTACCTCAGTTAATGGTGTGTTTTCTGATTTATTTCTTTGTCATACAAAAGTAATTTTTAAAGGATAGCACAAAAGAAGCAGTTTTTGTCTCAGGGTCCTGGGCAGATGGAAYTGGCTGCAAGTGAAAAGGAACTGGGTCATGATATTCACATAGTAAAACAGGTGGATTAACAAGACAGGAAAATCTTGATGGCATTACATTTTTTAGTCTAGTTCCTGTTTATGGCCCTCATATTCCCTCTGTGGAAAGCTGTTTTTCATCTCCCCTGCACTCTTCCAGATGGTGGAGTGAAAGGAATTTGTATAGATACATTGATGGGAAGGCAAGACAAGCTTTGTGACTTACATGACTATTCAGGTTCTCACCCTAATGTATATTAGTTTACAGTTAACAATGGTGTCAGAACACTTACTGTAAAACCCAGAAAGTTATGTAGAAGTGATTGAAAGCCAACTGGCCCTTGGATATACTGAACACATGCAGGAGTACATTGAAGATCTATTTTGGGACATCTGGTTGTTGTTCTTGGGTAAAATTTTTCTTACATCCTGTGTTTCAGGACCTGCTCCAACATGTACTTCYCAATGGATGTCAAAACCGACCATACTGAGACAATAGTGTAACCTGCTRCTTTTTTTAAATCAGCAATTTTGGCTTAAGAAGTCATCTCCTTTTACTCTTCCCATCCCTATACCACTTAGTTCTTGTGCCTGCACACATCTTCTGTTGTTGAAGTCTGCTGACTTGTGCTGAAGAATGAGAAGTATTCTTATTAAAAAATAACCATTTTTAGGCAGCTCAGTTCTGTTTTATTTCATGGTTTCAGATAGTTTTGCTGATCTAGAACCTGTCCCTATACATGCTACATATTTCCTACTACTTTCATGGATTTGTTAAAATAATTTTTATATCTTTGATTTTAAAAGTCTGTAAAGAATCAAGAACCCTTGGAAAAAAAACATTAGTGAAGAAGTCCTGAACATATGATCTGGCACTGGTCTGAATGTGAATTGTGAACTGTACCATAATGTTGTGCAATTTTTATCAGCTTTAAAATGTGAACAATACACATTCTCCTACAGCCAAATTGATAAAAACACTAATGGTATAAAAATGGAAGAAAGTGTAGAGTTTTGTTGTGATTTTTTTCTCACAAGAAGTTCAGCTCTTCCTGACAAACCTCACTTGCAGGAGCTTGGGCAGTGACRGCCATTATTTGCTGAATGATCCTAAGAAGCAGGGTTGCACTTTTAATGCAGCTATGGCATAATTGCTTGAACGGACTCTTTAGGAGTAACCCCTGATTCTCTCAAAACAAAGCCCCAGTTTTGATTTTATTCATTCCATGGATCCATAATTAGTGGTAGATTGTTATTGACTTGAATGCCCTACTGGTGTGAGCATTGGTAAGTCTAATTAATAGATTCAAGGAAGATTTTTATAAAAGTATGYCAGGTTATTTCAGCTGAGCTGCTGTGGTTTCTTGCAGTGAACCTGGTACTTGTCTTCTAATCAGCCAATTCACTAATTTGCTGACTAACCTGACATCACAAGCTGTAATTTTCTGTGTTTACAGAGCCACTTAAAAATGCTTGCATGGTATCTTAAAGATTGAGACTGACTTAAAAAGGCATCTCAGCTTGATGCAGCACTCTGAGTATGCACTGTGAATGCAAAAGACAAAGTTTACAGTGAACAAGAACATAAATGATGCYACTGTGAATTCTAGTGTTTACGAATATGAACAGATATATCCTACATCTTAGSTGTTACTAAAATTAGAAGGTCTTTCTTTGGGAATGCTGAGAAGGMAATTTTCCCCACTGGGCAATAGGAATGTAAATATACTCTCTACATGACTGTAGAGAACACGACACTGTGCTGTTCAGTGTCTAGTACTSTGCTGTGAGGTCAGTATTCACAGTGGCAGTCAACAGCCGCTGCAGGTAGTGGCTTTTGAATAAAAGGTCATGTTTTTCAATAGTCTCATTCTGACTGAAAGTCTGAAAGCTTCGTGGAACTTCTTGATCTCTGCAGAATTAAAGGAGAAACAAGACTTTGAGAGGTAGATATGCAGTCTGCAATAATGTCTTCAGGACACCAAATCGCCTGTTCACTTGAGGCCTGGGGAGAAACCCTACCCCAGCAGAAGTTGGTGTGAGTTTTTCATAGACTTCTACAGAGTCAAGATTTATACTTGATAGTCTAAGAACAAAATCCACCTCTCTCTCTGTGTTCTGGGGGTTTATTGTTACCGTAATGGAAGTCAGCACTTCCCCCACAGCGCTGACTAAAAAGCATTCCAGCTGAGTAAGAATTAGAACTTATAATTAGGGTTTTTCAGACAGATGGAATCAMAATCCACACAGACAAGAAGGTATTTATTACAGAAAACAGCTTTARTTCCATATTAGCATGTTTTGTAAAGTCAGATTTGTTTTATTCCTTTTAAGTCATTCAGTCTTCCCTATCTGGAACACAGTACAGTGCAGGTGGGATTCACYTTACCTGGCTTTACATTGTCACAGCATGAGTCCATGCTGGCTGCTTAGGCTGCCTTTTTCTCTTTGAAGCATAATGGGCACATTRTGCTCCAAACATAAGACAGTTCTCCTGATCTGTTCTGGATGCAGGAAGAGATTTAAATGGTGCTGATAAAATTCTTAATCTCCATTCAGAGGGATGGCAAAACTGTGGCAGAAATCAACTCTCCAAACAGCATTTYGGCATTATCTCAGTCACGTCCTTATTTGTTCTGCTCTTCCTGCTTGCATGTAGAGTTTTGCTGCTGGKTAAAGCCAGAGTCACCAAGTATATATCTGTGACTAAAGAAGGATGAGCTTTGGTTTGCTAATTGTTTTGGCCCACCCTAGAACTTCATTTCCCTAGAACATTCTAAAAGCATCAGTAAACTAAAGTGTACAAACCTCAAAAATTTCAAATGACAYAAAATATACTTTGACCCCAAACAAAGTGGTGTATATAGAGTTTTAGCTGAAAGTGAAGTCTCTTTTATATTCATATGAGTTCTTCATAAAAGTTCTTGCAAACAGAAATATGTTGAAAGTGAAGTGCTTTGGTGGTAAAAAAAGGTTTTAGCCACTGTTCTGTAAAATCCAGTTCTGTGTTTGCAGAGCTGACMAGAGCTTCAACCCTGCAAATATCTAAGCAACACTCTACATTTAGGTATCAACCTATCCTTCTCATGCGCAGGAGTCAATCCTATTGGTGTCTAGATCGTGTCAAGGGCCTCACAAAAGACAGCGGGAGCTTTAAAAGAAATTTTAASCACCATCACAGTAGTTAGAGCATTTAGGGATGGCTCAGATAGGAGACCCTTCAGTTATAAGGAGCCATTCACAGATAGTGTCTTCCAATGTAAAAGCTGAAGGAGGCTCGTCCTGGAAAACCCCAGTTTGCTCATGCTTATGCTTTCAACACAGGTTTTAAAGTCTGTTTCAAATTACACTGCATCTTTGAAAACAGCCCTCAACTTCTGAGCAGAGTGCTCTGAGCATTTGGCTTGTCGCCAAAGCAGAACATACAACATAGGAGACGACACAGGGACACACACATATGTTATCTCTGTGATACGTCCATTGGAAAGGCTTGTGGCCTGCTAAAGTTCCAAACTCCCAAAGAATATTCACAGCTGACAGCTCTTGGCAAAGGAGGTCCTCTCATCTGCGTTCAGCTCTAAGTTCAGGCAAGTGCCTCCTCCTCGCCTCCTCCAAGCACGAGTGGCCGGGACGTTTCCTGCCCAGTTCCCATAAACGCTGCCCAGCACATTTCCCTGAAGSGCCGGCCTAGCGGGAGCGGGGGGCGCCGGGCGGGCCCGGGCCGCGCCATTGGCGGCCAGGGAGGTGTATCCCGCCGCCGCCTCGCGGTTGGCTGAGGCGCGGGGCGGCGGAGCCGCCGGACATCGGCCGGAGGAGGGACCGGGGCCGCACGGCCGTGCTTCCCACTGTCCCGCTGCCCTGCTGCCCGAGGTAGGTTCGGCGCTGCCCGGCGCTCCGGCTGTCTGCGAGCGCTGCCCGGTGTCCGGAGCCGTCCCGCCGCGGCGCCGCCCGCTCACACCGCTTCTCCCGCTGCTCGCCGCCGCCCCTCTGCCTTTCCCTTCCTCTCTCCAGGGATTTTTTTCCCCTCCCGCCCGTCGCCCCTGCTGGCGGGGGCACCTCGCTGTGCTGCTTGGCACTGTCTGAGCCCCAGTGATGCTCRGGGTGGTGTGACCCGCTCCCAGCACGGGCGAGGAGGGAGCGGCGCSGTGCGGCCCCGCGGTCACTCACTCGACGGGCTGGGCAGGCCAGGGAGGGTTTCCAGCGCTGCAGGCTTGGAATGCTGAAGTTAGTTTCACTTTTACAACGGGATATGGATATCGCTGTGGCTGAGCCTGGATACACACAGAGAGGCATGCAAACGAAGTGGCCTGCCAGAGGTCACCCGACTGTTTGCTCCCTGCCGGGACACCCACGATCCCAGTGCCGGGCAGTGCACTCCCGCTGGAAGGCGTCGCTTCTCTCCTTGTGCAARTCCTCTGTGTGGGAGAAATTTGCTTCACTGCGGGCTTGGGTGTGAGATGCAGCGATTTAGTACAAGCTGCTCTCATCATTATCTTTGTGTGTAGAGATAGTGACATGTTGTGACAAGTCTTCCTCTTTTGTCAGAGGGATCATTGTGCTCTTTGAGGACCCTCTTAGCAKGCTGAAGAGAGGTGTCACAAAGTACCTCCAACTTCAGTACAGTACCTTTGCTGGTGGACAAAGGTAGCCATAGTAGGAAGACCACGCTTGGAGCTGTTCTAGATGACTGTGTGCTTCCCTTCATGCTGTCCTTCRTGTGCTGGTCCCTCTGTTTCAGCAAGCCTGGAGTCAAACAGGACCTCTGAAGTCTTCAGGAGTATAGAGATTTTACAAGTTTGAGGCATGAGGACAGACAGGATTTTCCAAGTGATTCAGATGCAGAGATTCATGTATTATCAGTTAAAATTGTGTTGGAAACAAAGTTCACGTTTCTGAACCCTATCTCTGAGATTCACATCTTTCAATTGCATAAGTATTTGATGGCCTTAGGCTCCTGGATACTTGATGCTGGACCTGCCATGTTCCCTGCATGTAAGCTTCACTAGGAGTGAAGAGGGCAAGATAGAAAATAAAGGGCTTTTCCTCTGCAGTGGGAATCTGTTCTAGTGAAGCTTCTCTGTTTTGCAGAAAATTCATATTAGGGTAAAAACCTTTTGTTCCTGGTCACACATATGCTGACTGCTACKCAGTAGTAGAGATCTTGACCTTATCTTCTAGTTTTGGCCTGTGTAAGAATTAGTAATGTAAAAATAGTGCTGGGCTTTCTCTTTTAATCCACTGCTTGCCATACAGTCTGTTTTTTGCTTTCTTTCTTTCAGAAGTTTGTTACTTCTGACTGTTCTTGATGCAAGTTTTGATGGTCTTTGCATGGTTTATGGTGGCRCATGAATATAATTGGAAAATTTAAGTTTCTAGAATTCTTGTTAAGCCTTGTAGTTAAAAACTAACTGCATAGAACACATTAAAAGCGTTCCTTGACAGTAATCAAGACAGTTACTAAAATTGTAAATTTGTCTCTAAGGACACCTCATCAGACCAAGATGCAACAAAATTCACTGAAATTGAATTTGYCTCACAAAAGTTGGGTGTAACTAGAGTATGAAGTAACTGGTTTGTGTTATACAGCAGATGCTAAAGGAGACCAGAACTTTTGCACAAACAAYGTCAGAATTGTACATGTACCTSTATTGTTTTATTACTTTGTCTTTGCTGCCATCAGGCTTTACCATGCTCCGAGCCTTTAGGCACACRAATSGTAGGTGTGTGTTCCACCATGCCARGTGTTGGCATCATCGTAAGTCTGTGCTGGCAATCAGGAGGGAAGATGTCAATGTGTGGGARAGAAGAGCACCTCTAGCACCAAAGCATGTTAAGGAGTTGACARAGATGGGATACAAGGTCTTGGTGCAGCCCTCAAACCGGAGAGCCATCCATGAAAAGGTAAGGTCCCATTTTGAGAGAGACGARCAAAATCATAGACCAATTGTTAACTATAGTACAGGAAAAATAATATTCAAAGGCCATTCATGAGAAAACATGTACCCATGACCCCCCAGAAACCTGTAAATTATGTTGCTAAATGAGGACTCATGTGCTAGTGGAAAGGAAAAGTAGTTTGTTTAGCCTTTTAATATAATATTGACACCGTGGTGGGTTTTTGGAGTTGTTTTTATTAATTTCATGTCCTGTTCATCACTCTCCCTRTAAGTTCTAGGTTCTCTTGAAATAGAAGCTTGGGAATTCCTTYAACATTGGTGGTTTTGTCTTCTGTTTGTGAGAAGGCAAGAGCTCTAAAAACCCCTGTATTTTTTAAAAGAACAGGAAAGATGAATCTGTTGAATTCCACTCTTGCTTCAATCCTATTCCTCATGTGAAATGAGGAGAGAGTTTTTTTCTTTAGTATTGTGAGCTTCAGGACAGGGAGCTTTTAYAGTTTTTGTAGCAGCAGTAATCCTCTGCTGTAAGATAACTGAGAAAACAGATGAAAATTGAAACAAAAGTAGGGAATTAGTGATTACTTGCACATACCACCTTTTAATTAATGCACAGTGCTTTTTTCATTAMAGCACAGGTCGTAYTTTGTAAACACATTGCCTTAGAAATCACTCTTCAGCTTGGACTTGTGCTTATACAATTTTATAAAATCACATGTCATCAATCTTCATATTTCATATTTCKCTAAACTTATTTCCAAGTATTTGAACACCTTACAAAGGACTGTTCATTATTGCAATACTACAGGATACTTAAAATACCCTTTTTGTAGTTTGTAAATTTAAGACAAAGTACTTTACTAATACATAATTATAATTTCGCCTCGTATAATAGGATAATAGCGTGGTAATTCCATTTGATACTTGATACCTCTTTATCAAAGAATTTTGTGAATGTATCACATGCAGTAACTTGTTTCTGCTTGGTAGAATTACTTATTTTTCCTCTGTTCTAGTTGCTAATACGCTGAGATCTGAATAAGAAGACACAGAAAATTTTTCTTTGATTTTTCTCTTTCACAGGAGTACATCAAAGCAGGTGCCATTATTCAAGAAGATATTTCTGAGGCTTCTCTGATAATAGGTGTGAAGAGACCACCAGAGGACAAATTAATCCCTAAAAAGAACTATGCCTTCTTCTCTCACACTATTAAAGCCCAAGAGGCAAACATGCCCCTTTTGGATGAGATTCTAAGACAGGTAAATGACATCATATTGAAGACCACTGTCAGTAAACATGGGGKGGAAACTGAACTTAGTRCTTAAGTGTGATCAAATGCTTGCTGCCTAGTATGGTCACTACWSKTACTTGTAGATGGCTAAGGACATTTCAGCATCCTTTCCYGAAACTGAGTGTTGCTTGCTCAGAGGAYCTCGTGTTTGCATTGTTACTTCCTATGTGCATAAGGCAGATAAGTTGTGACCATGGTGTGCTCAAGAGAGGCTCTTCCTCTCTGAGTGCAAAGAGTTGTTGGAAAGTTACTGAGCTGGAGTGCATATTGGCCATTGCAGAGGAAGGCAGCCAGTTCACACAGAAATGAGCAGCCTCTTGGCAGAGGGTGTGAACGGCCCTACAGCAGCTGGAGTGGCACACTGGGGAGCTCTGTGCAAAGAGGGCATGGGCAGTGCAGAGATTCTTTCAAACAAGAATTCAGTGCAACTGTTACGTTTTTATTTTTATACTTAAATCTTGTTACAATATATTTTTATATTGCCCATCAGACTATCACGAAGAATGAAAAAAGGCATGTGAAATGGTAGTTCCTGGGAGAGCAACGTGCCACAGACTGCATTCACTGAAAATTTTAATACTCAATTTGCTGTGTATTTTCAGGAAATTCGACTGTTTGACTATGAAAAAATGGTTGATCATAAAGGAATGCGAGTTGTGGCCTTTGGAAAGTGGGCTGGTGTAGCAGGTATAGTGTATAAAGTAAAGGCAGGCTTGCAACAAGTGACTTCCTGTAATATTTCTGGTTGTCTGTGCTTCCTGAAAGTTGAGGCTTGCATTTTAACTGCATTTTAAATTCTTGCTTTTAACAGCCTTTTTCCATTCTGGTTTGTGCCTCCTACTTTCATGAGACGACATGTCAAAAAGTCATGTGGATTCCTGACAAATCTAGTATTTTATGTTGTTTTCTTGAAGTCCTGTTTGTCCATTGAACTATCAGGAGCAGACTAAGTATCGAGAGATAACTGATTAGGCTTTTGATAAAAAAAGGCTGCTATSAGTCCCGAGAGCTTGAACAACATCTGTTCGTCACTGCTATGCATTTCATCTGATTTTTGTGTGGCATGGTTCTAGTTTCTTTCTACTGAACTTCAAAATTGTTTCTTCAGGAGACTCTTTTATTTCCTTCTTTGGAATCCGGTGATGTGGATACACCTCATAAATGGATATCTGAATATTACATGGTGCCTAAATGCATAATGGGCCAAGAGCAAGTTTAAGGTCACAGAGTGCTATTAAATTTCTCCTTCTCTGGTTTTATGTAGACTTTTTTTTAGAAGTAAAGTATTAATATAAAAACATGGGAAAAGTATCCTGAAAGATTTGAGGCTTCAGTCACTCTCTGCAGTTTCTAACTGTGCATATTTGTCATTAAAACTGATGGTCCAATTTTCTATCTTTTTTAACAACAGGAATGATCAACATTCTCCATGGATTGGGTCTACGATTTTTAGCTCTGGGTCATCACACTCCCTTCATGGTAAGAGCATGTGTGTATGTATTTTTCTTTAGCTAAATAATATTTTGGCATCTGCTAATTATCCATATATGAGTATGGAAAATATCTTGATGGTGCTGTGCCTTTGATTTCAGCACATTGGGATGGCACATAACTACAGGAATAGCAGTCAGGCTGTGCAGGCAGTACGGGATGCCGGGTATGAAATTTCACTGGGACTCATGCCAAAGTCAGTGGGGCCTTTAACATTTGTGTTCACGGGCACTGGTAATGTCTCTAAGGTAAGAATTGTAGTCAAGATGAAATGCTATATAATTATTAATAGAAATTCTTGGCATTTGATCTCTGTCAGGTTTAATGGGTTAATGGGTTCATTTTGTTTGCCTGGACTTCACATTTTCCTTTGCCAGTAACAATTTTTAAGTACTGTAAAGTAAAATGTTTAATATGGTATCATGCCTAACCAGGCTGACATGCTAACTTCTTATCAATGAGCATGGATTAAGCCTTACTGTTCCTCTCTCTTTTCCAACCCACATGATTTTTATCCCCCTCTCTACCCGCTGTTGACTGTGTGCTCATAAGGTAAATGAATCACTCAATTAAAGTATGGGCAAAATAATTATTTTTTCCAACACCTGCTGAGTTTTTATGTCTGGATATCCTTGACTTGGCTTACAAGTGCTTGACTTCAGGGCTATTTTCTATGACATAGAGAAAAGACTTACCCCTGGTTTTGGCTACAAAGATCAGTTAACAAGGCTCCAGCTATCAAATGARATCACTGCCTGCATAAATGTGTTCTTTCTAGCCAGAATGATGGTGTGTTTGAAAATCTTTCGGTTGTGATCACAGCTCATTGAGGAAGTCATCTTGTAGTTCCTGGCCTTAAGAACAGCTTGGTTGATGAAGAGTGACTTCAGGGGTCTTTCCTAAAGAGAAACTTCTCCTCAAAGTGGCAGCAAAACCAAAACCCTCTTGCAGTTTTGAGGCCTCCCAGCTGAGCCATTAGAAATAAGAACCAGGCACTGGATTGTGGTTTAGGCATTCTGCMGTAGTGGGGAATGATGTCAAATTGTATGTGGCAAATGAGCAGTGTCACATTACATTTATGGTCTACTTATTCTAAATCCTACTTCATGATTTCAGGGTGCTCAAGAAATGTTCAGTGCTCTCCCATGTGAGTTTGTGGAACCACATGAGTTAAAGGAAGTTTCCAGATCTGGAGGTATGCAGTGACAATACTGATTAAAAACATTGAAWTCCTTTTTGTCTAAGAGCTAATTTTTTCTTTAAATTTTTTTTTTGAACTTCAGACCTCAGGAAAGTGTATGGAACAGTGTTAAGTCGTCACCACCATCTTGTAAGAAAACATGATGGACAGTATGATCCAGCAGACTAYGAGAAACATCCAGAAAATTACATTTCTCGCTTTCACATTGATGTGAGCATCTCTTCTGTTCTTTTATGAAAGGTTTTCCACAGAGTGTTTGTACATACTACACTTGGCATATTCATGATTTGAGAGAGCATTAACTTAAAATGCTAGACCAGGTACTTTCAGCTTCTTAAAGTGGTAGGTGAAAACATCAGGCATCTGTAACTTTCTTTGCAGGTTGCACCCTACACAACTTGTTTAATTAATGGCATATACTGGGARCAAAACAGTCCTCGCTTGCTGAATCGGCAGGACACTCAGAAGCTGCTGGTGCCRGTTAAATCTGCTGCTGGTGCAATGGATGGCTGTCCTGAATTACCACACAGGTAAGGCACTCATTCCACTTGTAACAATTTTGCAGCTCAATGATTAACTTGTAATGTTAGGCAGTTTCACCTCAGTATCTTGTAAATGATTCTGTTTATTTTGCATTGTTCCTCTTGCATGTTTTACAGTGTCCCACTGGTTTGTTCTTTTGTGCTTTGCAGTCTTGTTTTCACAGTTAGGAGTTTTTGAAAACAGCACAGTAGAAATGATTAACAGGTACCTGCTGTTTTTCTGCAGAGGTAGTCCTGCCACTGATCTCCATACAGRATCCAATACAAACAAAACTGTGATATCTGGGAATGTGCCTGCTGCACCAGTATTGGTAGAAGTTTCTATGCCTGASCAGAGTTTTAGGAAAAGTTCTTCCTGCCGTGTCATTTGGCTTATACCAATTCAGCAACTGTTCCCTTAGCACCTCTTAGTTCTTCTGCAGCAGGTAGTGAAAATGCTTCACAACCCTGAATAATTTTAAGGATAGAATGTGGCATGCAAATCAAGGGTTAGTCTCCTTTCAGTGGGGGTAGGAGCCACCCTTTCTCTAATAGTCCTGTCATAGATTTGGGTAAGACATGAAAATATATCCTGGTGAGGAATTGGGCCTTTGTCTCTTCTCTGCCAGATATTGACAACTTTTTTTCTTTCAYATGCCAAAGAGTTGAAGAATTAACCTTCAGTAGAGCCAGAGGTTGTGCATTAAGCTAATAAATGCTCCACCTGCACCTGCTATCTGTGAACTGGTAGGAGGCCAGCCACTTCTTTAGGCTTCCCTTTAGGATGGGAAGTTGATTTCATGCAGGACTGCACAGGCATAGCCTGAGGGAATTGGTCAATGGAAAATGAATAGGAGGTGTTGGCAGCACATGGCATAGAAAGATCATGGGTGAATGGATTCTGCCAGTCTTTCCCTGAAACTGGATGCTGTTTATGTGAATGCAAACCTGATGACTACAAGAGGGCCGAATTTCCATTTATTTCTGGATACCACTGTTTGTGTTTTGTTGACTTTTAAATTGGTTGAGGTGAAGAAGGCTACAGGTTGTGTAGATCTTCTCCCAGTTCTTTTATTTCCTGTTCACWTGTGACCTTTTATACCTGTGTTTCTTAGTAAATTGTCTAATGCTCTGTTCTACTGTCTTTTTATTTTAATTGCTTTAGGCTTCTGGCCATATGTGACATTTCAGCAGATACTGGAGGATCTATAGAATTTATGACTGAATGTACAACAATTGACCATCCCTTTTGTATGTATGATGCTGACCAGCATATTACTCATGACAGGTGGGAGAACCCTTACTTTTTATTGTTTTCCATTGTAACTTGTAGAGTGAAATATTATTGAAAAAATCATGCATTTATAACWCTTCTGAAAGGTGGTACCTTTCAGGTACTAAGAAGTAGTTTAGAAGAACTGTTTTCTCTCTTTCAGTGTTGAAGGCTCTGGTATTCTGATGTGTTCCATTGACAATCTGCCAGCTCAGCTTCCTATAGAAGCAACAGAGTATTTTGGGGATATGCTTTTCCCTTATATTGAAGAGATGGTAAGAGCTTAAGTATCTGACAAGAAGGTAAAAGGCAAGACAAGAATTTTGGTCTGCTTGTTTGTTGCTTTTCTGGTCTCCTGTATACATTCARAAGGAATCTGCTGTAGAACATAACTGACTTTGTACTTCAAAAAAGGAAAAAAGCTTGTGAAGTTCTTGAGTCAATCCTTTGAAAAGGAAATGTGAATGAGACATGAGTGACCTACATGTCTTAGAGGTTTGTCAAGAACACTTTTTGTAGGCAGAAAACAGGCTCTGGCAGGTAGTTCATTGCTTCTGGGCCCTGCACTAGATGTAAACATCTGATTTACTTGAGCACTCCACAATCCCTCACAGTCAGACTGCTGTTTGAATTTCTGTATTTTCCAAAGTCAAGTGATGCTGATTGCAGCCAGAAGTATTTCAAATGTATGTGATAYTGGTATTGTTGTATGCATTTAAATGTTGCTTAAAATATTAGTGTTTTACTTTGCAAAATATTTGGTAATAAAATGWCCTAATTTGAAATAACTTATCTCCACAGCTGTTATCAGAAGGCTCAGAACCTCTTGAAAAACAGAATTACTCACCTGTTGTTCGAGGTGTAAGTTTTGCAACTTGGCACTCTTCTTGTCTTCCCCTACTTTGAAATACCCARATATATAAAGCCCTCAAAATCTGTTTCATATGTTTCCAGGCAGTGATTGCATCCAATGGCTCACTGACACCTAAGTATCAATATATCCAGAGATTGAGAGAGAGCAGGTAATGTAGGTTCTTAAAGTTTATTTGATTCAGGATTCAAAAAGCCACCTGTCTGCATTCTGTCTCCCCTKGTACACTCATTTATTCTTCTGTCTTGTTGGAATGCATCTATATCTCACTGTGTCTAAATATCATCTAGGTTGTTGATCTCCTTATTTCTTCATGTACGTTGCCTGAATCATTAACATGTGTTGTTAGAACTTATATTGAAGTTGAGAAATTTTTCTCCTTCTTGCATTATGAAAACTGTTTTACCAGAGGCAGAAAACAGCCACATGCTAGTATTACTCTGTYACTCCTTGCCCTTTTGAAATGGATGTGACATACAGTCATTTGAAAGGAATGGCTGAAAGCAAAAGGCTCTCGAATATTCCTTGARTCTAGTTACTTCTTGTATGGCTCAAGTGCTGTGCTGTGTAGCATTGTTCTGTGACTGGATGTATTGAGGAGRCTCTGAGACTCTCAGACTTTTTGTTATATTCATGCACCTACAGCTTCAGCTACCACTTCATCCACACCCTCCCACAGTGGTTATGTGCCAGTGGTAGCCTAGAGGGAATTAAGCTAACAAAAGTATAAATAAAYTGCACATCCCTTCCATTCCCTTTGCTCCCTTACTATTAAAAACAATAGTAGTTTACATATGAAAAATGTTAATTTCACAGTAAGTGCGTTCATGTTCATGGTCAATGACAGCTACAATGTGCATCTTAYAAAAACTGGTCTGACCATAAGCACTACATGCACTATGCACTAAAAGCACAGTGTGTTGACTTCTGCATCTCAATCCCCTGCAATTTCCTTTGGGAACTTTGGGACTTCTGGTTATGAACTTGTGCGTGATGAACTATGGGTGAATTTTTCACACTAAGTAATGTGCTATTTGCTTCTCAGAGGCTTCAGCTCATAGCGATTTTTGTTCTTTGCTCTTTGACAGACCTGCTCAAGAGGCTGTCTCAATAACAAATTTTTTTTATTCCTCACACAATTCAATGATCTGATATTTTCTAGCCTCCTCCATAATCACTTGCRTGGTCTTGTTTGAACTGTTGTGAGAATCTGGAGACTTCATTTCCAATGATTTTCCTTTTGGGTAGATTTTTGATATTTCTGCAGATCTGTGTGCTGCATGTGGTGTTCATTTGTTCATTGGTGTTGGTCACTTAGCTGTCAGAAAAGCGGGACCTGCTAAGAATATCCTCCTTTATTTTGCAAACTTCAGAGGTGATACAAATGAAAGAAGGAATTTACTGCTCAGAGTGTGATGRCTTAGATAGAGATGCCCTCTTGTTCAGACTTTGTAGGGATTATGTGGCTTGTTCCCATTTTAGAAAAGTATTATGCTATGTCCAGTTTAGKTTTTGAGGGTTCTATTTAGACTAATTGCTAATACTCCTTCAAGTCTGAACATTTCAGACACAGGACAGCCAGACTGTGTGAGCTGATCTGTCTTGGGTGCCATTACATTTACCAAACAAACTCATCTACATCTTTGCAGCCTTGTTTCTTAATTCCTGGTTTCCCACCCTCAGCTGCAAAGGCACATTACATTAACAATGTAGATATTCTTGGTAACTGAATTATTTAAACTCATGTATAGAGAATAAGCATAATCTSGAGCTACGTAGATTCTGTTCTCAAACTTGATGGTCATTTGGCAGCTCATGTTTTTGCCTGTCCTAGAGTGAACATGCTGTGTTTGATTCAAGTCTGACTTCATTCTAGACACTAGAAAAATTTTTAGTAAATCTGAYAAGTTGGATTGCAAAATCCAGCTCACTTTCATATAGGAATTTCTCCTTCATCAACACTCCAAGCTACCTACCACATCTGTTCCCTAAAGCGTGGAGAGGAATTCTTCTCTTCCTCTGCCCATAAGAATACAGTTGTGGAAGATGTTCTRATAGGAGAAGGAAAGTCCCTGGGTTTGCAATACATAAGGATATGATGGGCTTTGGAGACTTTCTGRGAATGTATTAAATAATGATATAACTTTTTTTAAAATCAAATCTGTAAAGCTTTTATGAAAGTCAAAATTTACAGTAATCTATAGTAATAATTCAGATTAAAGAGTTGATACATTGGTAAATACCATTCAGATTTAATTATCTGAAAAGRATGACTTTTTTAAAAGCCTCTGAAATAGGAGGAAAGGAGGATAGATCATCTGAAATTTTGGAGARTAATTCAAGCTTTACAGTACTGATACAGTAGTCTGGAATGTGCTTCAGACAGGATATAGATGTATTTGGTATTGATTTAACTCTCTTTACTCAGAGTAGTCTTTCAGTGATATTGTTTGAAGCCTTGTGCCCCTAAATGTCCTCAGATACTTCCTSCCATGCCTTAAGTTGGGCAATAGTGCTCTGTTTGTCTTGCAATTAGGTGTTGCTCTGGCAGGCTTCTACATGATCTATCACTTGGCCATTTTTGAAATGAAAAAACGAACCAAAACATTGACTTTTGCCTACCATGAGGAGCCTCAAAAACATCTGAGCCAAATATTATTTAGTAGACATATGGTTGGTCCTCTTGTAAGGTCAGCAGGTTTCAGGAGTTTGGACATCATCTTGTCAGCTAAATCCTTCTCAGGATTCTTTCTGAGGCAATGTTGGTATAAACTCCTAGTGGACAAAGGGGAAACTGAGAATCTTGCTTATATGCTTATGAAGATTCCCATSACACTGTATCTTTGAAAGTCCTACCTATTTATTAAAATTTATTTTCAGGGTATGGGATAAGAAAAGCCAAACCTCAATCTCCATTAATTAGRTTAAACAGTAGGGCAGTGAACAGCTTTCTTCAAAAATAAGAAGTGCTTCAAGAATTTTTTCTTTTGCGACATAACTTTCATCTGTGTAGTCATATGTTAGACAGTTTCAYAATCCTGATTTTACAACTTAATGTAAATTTAAGCTAAAAGGAAAACTAATCATAAACAACCAAAATGTGTGTTCCTGCTATGATTAATGCATTTCTGAGAGCATATTGAAACAGCTGCTGAGTGGATTATTCTGGTTGACAGAAAGAAATGCAAAACCTGATCGCAATATTTTATACTGAAAGTCAACAGGAGATCTACTTAAATTTATTTATGAGATTAGTAGTAGTTAGGTTGAAACACTGATGGTTTTCAGATCTGAGTCCTTGTCTGCAGTGATGATTCCTTGCTTATGCATTAACTTTTATTTGACGTCTATTGACTGTCATGTTCCTGTGATGGACTAATATGAAACAAGTATAATTMATGCAAAAAACGCTTTCACCAGCATGAATTTGCATCCTGTGATGTAAAGGGAGCAAGGCAGARCCTGGAATCCCTTTCTGACAGCCCAGCATGACATTGGTGGCCCTCAAATTGTCAGGTTACAGTAATTTGACTAGTGGGAAAAATACAACTATGGAAAATTCTGATGAACAGCTAGAAGAAATTGGAGAAGCAGTGGGCATATTGATGGATTTTGATCATGTTTGTGTTTGAAGAAAGAATCTGGAAGTTATGCAGCGGAAGAATGGAAGCAGTACTAGATAGTCCTGGATCAGATAGCTAGGAACTYGAYTCTGGGTCTGAATAGAGCTTTTAGTTTTAGACTTACTAAAACATACTTCTCTTAACCTTGKTAGCTTACAGTYTCCTTYTTTTTAATTTTTAATTTTGCCTGTAACACCTTCTAGGGARCAGGCTCAGTCACTGAAGATGGGTGATGAGAAGAGGGTTTTATTGCTTGGATCTGGCTATGTTTCTGGCCCTGTGCTTGAATATCTCACTAGAGATTCCAACACTGACATCACAGTTGGTATGTAAGAATTTGTTTTCATTTCAGTATTATGTCTTACTGAAGCATGTGGCAGAACCCTTCTCATAAATAATCAATGGATGTGTCTCTGAGAAGAGATAATCTTTGGTATTGTGTACAGCAGAAAAGGATTTTTCTTTTTTTGTGAGCATTCTGAATTTATATAATTGATTTGAAAATGACGTAGCCATGTTAAAAGCTAACTGTTTGCATGWGTAACCTGTAGGGAAATTAGAAGTGTTTTTCCTTCTAACCTGCTTTGGGCTCTGGATTGGTTTTGTAGATAGTCAGTCACTTTGTTGGTGTCCGGCTGTGTTTTCAGCCTCACATAACAAGAATATGAAAATGTTTTTATAGACATCTGTATGAGTGAAGTATCTTCTTTTCTTATAATGGGTGTCATGATGGTAAAATTTCAGACTGTGACTTTCGCATGAGCACCAAATGCCAACTTGTTTTTTCCTCTGTTTTGGTTTTATCTGTAGCATTTTTCAAGCTGGGYATCTCAGTAATCCTTTTCTGTACCCTTAATGATGACTTTACCCTGATTCTGGGACTTCAGATTTAAAACTCAGGCTTTATTGCCTTATTGCCTGAAAAATACTTAGCTGGGGAGTGGTTTCCCTTAAAACTTACAGTTTTATTGCTGTTGATTGTTGTTGTTATTGCTTTGATTTTTTTTTTCCTTTATGCTATTTTCATACTTGGCTGCTTTTGCTGCCTTTCGTGCTGATAGCCATAGTACTTTTAACCCCTGGGAAAAGATTTGCTCGGAAGAAGAGGGGGAATCTGGGAAAGCTGTACCCTTRTTATGAGCACTGCCTGAGGTGGTGAAGAGGGAAGGATTTAAAGCAGTGCCCATCCCCTTGGCACTACAGAGGTTATGTCCATTCCCTGCAGTGCAGTAGCAGGAAGGGAAACCAGGTGAACTGGAAGATATGTTTTGCCAGGCACTGAACAAACATAGCCTCTTATCTGGGTAGCTCAAAAACATGCAGTTTCTACAGCACACACACACAAATAGCACRGAAGGAAAGAGGCACAAAGATATTACTCGCTTAATGTTTGACAGCAGGCAAGTAGAAAACACAAGGTGCAGAAAACACAAAATGCACATCACAGTGCCATGTTTGGTTTCCTRTGGTTAGGCTACACCACTTTAAATCCAGATGATGAAAACTAATTTGGAAACCTTCATGTGATCAACTTCTTTTAGTTTGAATTTGTAGATGATTTTGCCTAGCTCTTTTCCCTCAGCACRATTTGATTTGTAGGGTATAGAGAATCACCTTCTGGTAATGTTTATTCCCCACTGACTGTGGRAAGGCCATAAGGAAATAAGGCCCTAACTTTTAGAGGCACAGATGCTTTTAATTCTCCATAAGCTTGTGCCCTGCCTGCTGCTTTCTTTGACCRTTCCTTTTTCCTGGCTGTGTTCTCTGGTTTGTGCTGGCAGCATGGTGAGCTGGGGAAGGAAATTAGTCAGATGTAGCAAATACTGGTTGTGTTACTGTGGTTCTGCTTTTTCAGTTCTGCTTTCCTTATAATGGTAAGTGCTGATGCCTTTTAATTCCCCAGAAGCCTGTGCCCCACATGCTGTCTTCTTTGGCCACTCCTTTTTTGTTCTCTYTGGTTTGTGCTGGCAGCATGGTGAGCTGGGATGGGAAACCAGTCAGMGGTAGCAAATACTGGTGGTGTTATTGTGGATCTCTTTCAATTCTGCTTTCTTTATAATGGTAGTTTAGTGAAGGCAGGCAGAGACTGGGTTTATCTCATTTAGTTATAATATGGTATTTGGGATTGGGAGGACTAAGCCATAATGTGTATATATGAAAAGTAGTCAGTTTGAAACTTTTACTCACACTTGACCTGAGCTAAAGTTTAATGATTCTATATTGGTCATGTTAAAAATTATGATTGATGTGAATTGGTCTTTCTTTAARCTACTAAGCTGTTCTTGACTGTAAATAGGAATTCTTTTAAAGTGTATTGAGAGTTTCAAAATACTCCTTTTTAAACATGTGGAATGAGGGATTGAGTAAGTTTTTCTGAACACATTTGTTTACTTAATGCCTGATTTTTCTTCAGCTGTTAGTGAAGGAAAACATGCATGCATCTATTTCTCTTTGGGGAATATGGCACAATTATACCTGGGTGTGCTTCATCTGTAGGTAATGGTTTATTGTTTTACTTTGAAAACAGTATCTGTCATGAAGGAGCAACTTGAACAACTGACAAAGAAGTACAGAAATGTTACTCCAGTTCATATGGATGTCCTTAAGAGTGAGGAAAAGCTGTCCTCCTTGGTGAAAAAACACGACCTTGTGATCAGGTCAGATTTCTGTGTAAAACCTGATAGGCTCAACCCTAAGTCATGATGCTTTTACTCCTAGTTGATTCACCTAAATCAACACATAAACTTTTTTTTTTAATGGCCAAGATGTGGGATCGTATTTGTGTATGTAAGTAGTTGTAACTGGCTGCTGCCTTCTCATGTAGTGGGGGCATCAGAACTTTAAAAGGGGTTTTGACTTCTGAAGAAGTGTTCAGCAGTTAGGTGGACTCCCTTGTTAATGTGAAGKGCCCATTGCATCCACAAGCTTACGTGTCCCTGGGATCAAATTTTCATGTTCACAAGAGGAGGCAAAATTCTGACATCTTGGTAATTTCTTTTGAATATCCCATTAAGAAAGAACTCATTCCAGATATTGATACAGGGAAGGAACTTCACAGTCCTTGCCATTTTGTTTCTTTTGCCATGGGTGTCATGAATGTTGCTTCCATTCCATGTAGAGTGTGCTTTTCACAAAGTAGTCCACCAAGATCTTTGTAATGCAAGCTTTCTTTAGGATGGCTTTGCAGTTTTGCATCTTCTAAACTTCCAGCATGCTTGTTTAGAAGATGTCATTGGAAAGAGGTCAGTGGTTTGTGGATTACAGAGAAGTGTGACAAAAGATGCTGTCTCAAGAATGACTCCCCTGTTGTTCAGTGCCCTGTTCTGAGTGCATACAACAATGCTGTCCTGATAGGGTAGTGTTTCACTTTCATGGGTATGGAACTGCTCAGGGCAAGGCAGGTATGACTTTTTTTAAACTATTACTTGAGCTCTTTTGTAGGCATTCAAAAAACATTTGACTATCTTTCCAGTGACAGGATAAGTAACTGSTTGAATTTTGATGTTGTATGATTCTTCTTCATTTGTAGTTTGCTGCCTTATTCAGCCCATCCTTTTGTTGCTAAGAAATGTATTGACCACAAAGTGAACTTGGTAACAGCCAGCTACTTAACACCAGCCATGAAAGAACTTCAGGAGAGGTAGGTGTCAAAGTAGCATCTCCCTGGTGTTGTTTCCTTCTTTAGTGTGTTATCTGAATATTTTCCAGTCTGTTACACCTGCAACACTTACTGTGAATTACCGCTTTCTGAATTCTTTCTGCTTCTCTTCCTGTGRCAGAGGACCAAATAACTTTCCCAAAGGTGCATGTTGCAGAGTGGAGCAATGAGTGCACACTCCAACCTGGTTAGACTAATGCTCTAAATAATGGAATGCATTTTTCTGCCTGTGTCATCCTATTTAATGTTAATATGCCTTTTCCTCTTCTCTCAGACCTGTTAAGATGTTTGAGAAGGGCTGATATTCAAGCTGAGTAGCTGTGCTGTCATATTCTACCAGCAAGCTTGTTTGTCATCCTTTGCCTTCCCCCAATAAAAACTCATTCTTGGCTCATTGTATCTACAGTAATCTCCTCCTTCATGGTCTTCTTTTGGATATGCCCACTGTATAATTTTCAAATTAGCGACAACTAATGTTTCTGTTGTCCTGCTTACTATATGCTTGGAAGTTGTTTTGAGCATGGGGCTTCATCTAGGTGTTCCTCTGAGTCACAGTACTGGAAAATCTGAAGTGCATTCAAGCGAAGAATTGTACATGCTGTGTCCTTATGAAAGTTAAAAGCAGAAAAAACTAGACTGGTAGAGAATCAGTGTTGCAGAAAGTGAGGGATATTTAGGGGCCTTTCCTACCATTCTTATTTAGAATATAGCATGCTCTCAGGAAACAAAAATTTTAAAAGGTCACTTCTCACTTGTCAAAAGACAAACTGATTTTGAAAATAAACCCTCYGTTTGTGGTGATAAATGAACTTCTCTGGGACTGTAGGCAGCTATTAGGAAAAACGCCCAAATACTTGTGATTTTGGAAAGCAGGCCTTTTAATCTTTCTTTCTTGTAGGAGCTCTTTAGGACAATTATGACTAGCTCTGTGCTGCCCTCTGCATTACTACCTTCCTGCATTATAGCACTGTCCAGGAGATTGTGGGGTATGGAGTAGCTGGTAGAAAATTTCTTTTTCCACCCTAGGTGCGGAGAAGTAAGAGAAACAAAGGTTAGAAGGCTCTTAGATGGTTGTCACTTGTYAGGGTTTAATATCTGCTTTTCTTTTTTTGTTCCCACAAGGTGCAGACAGAGCCCAGAATTTACTGTGTTGGGGAAGGTTCACTGGGCAGATTGGACAGATTTACAGAATAAAAGGCCAGTAATAGTAAATATTCTGATGGCTCTGTATTTCTGTTGTTTTTAGTGTAGAAGCTGCTGGTATTACAGTTATCAGTGAAATGGGCTTGGATCCTGGTTTGGATCACATGTTGGCGATGGAATGCATTGACAAGGCGAAGGAAGTTGGTGCTACGGTAAGGTTAGCGGGTAGTGCGTAGTTCTGCCAAGATCATATTAGAGAAGTTGTTCTTTTAACACCATGCAGGTTTTGAGCATGTCACTGATGTGTAACAGACTCTGGACATTTTACTTTTTCTGATGAATTTCATAGCCACTAATTCACTTGGTGAGACCATCAACTAAGATGGCCTTGCCCCACTGTATTTTTTTGTTGCCTCTCCTTTACAGGCAGTGCCTGCAGTTTTCCCCTCCCTATTGTAGATCCTTCTGATCTGGCCCATTTGGGGGATAACAGAAACAGAAATTTTAAGAACTGATTCTGCAGGGTAGATCTCTGTGCATCCTGCTCTGTCTTYACTGTTTCTTTCCTGTGGATAAATCTGACAGGTTGTATCGTACACTTCTTTCTGCGGTGGCCTACCAGCTCCAGAGCACTCTGACAATCCTCTGAGATACAAGTTCAGCTGGAGTCCACTGGGAGTGTTGCTGAATACAGTTCAGTCTGCTACATATTTAAAAGATGGAGAGGTGAAGTAATGGGAAAATTTTCATTTTAAACCAGACAAAATCTGTGGTATTTGGCTAAGGAAGGAATTGGGACTTGTAAGATGCTGTGTTTAGTTTCAAGCCAAAGGCAGTCAGTTGCCTAAGCCAGCTGCATAAATCATTTCRTCCTATGTTTGGAGCATGATGATACCTAGCTGCTGCCAGCTTAATTCTTACTTACCATGTGGAAACTGATTGCCAGGAAGGACTTTGTTCTAAAGACTAAAGCACTGGATTGGAGTTGATTTTTCTGGGTTCAACTTCCATTCCTGTTGGGTATTGCTTTTGCTACTTAATTGCCCTGTCTTTAGCTTTCTGAAACAAAAGTGAGAGTGCTTTTATATCTAGTTGTGTTGATAAATCAAACAGCTACATTTTGTACTTGCTCAATGCATAGTAGAACCCTTGATTCCTTTTGGTGCCATGTATAACACCAATAACACGCTGAGTTGGTTTTGTGAAATGCTTTTTGGTCTATGTTATAGAAGCTCTGTTTTGCTTTTGTGCAGGAGTCATTAGACTTAACCTCACAAATGTCACTGCTTCTGTTTTATGTAAACATTGCAATTGATTTGTGCAAAGCTATTGCAAGCCGTTATCACATTTCTGCTTTCCAACACTATCTATTTCCACTGTCACTTGCTCTGAGCAGTTACTGCAATTGTCAAGGAGACTGCCTTGTATAACCACTGTAAAGTTTAGCTAATTACCTAAAACTCTGCAAAACTTAGAARTCTTTTGAAATGTAATCTTTTATGTTTTATGACATTTTGGTGCTCTACTGTTCCTATGGAAGAAAGGAGAAATTGAGGGATTCTATGTTGGATCGTTATTTAAAAAGCAATGAAGTTTCAGTTTCAGATGAAAAGCGATCTTGGAAAATGTTAAAATATTTCTAATTTAATTCTGATCTGGTTCACCCATTGCTAGAAAAAATTGGATCATGCAGTTGAATGAGTGCACTAGATGGGAGCACTAGATGAGCTTGTCAGTAAATTCTGAAATTTTTCCTCCTTGCYACTAAATACTTACATCTTTGACCATTGTGCAGGATTCTTTCACACACCTGTCTTTCCTGGCAAACACAACAAAATCTTTCAGCATTGCTGCAGGCTTCACTGCTTTAGTATTTTTTCTATGAGTAAACCTTGTTCCTTTGCTCAAAAGTCAGAAAATGAGTTTGTATTAATGCTGTATAACAGATCTGGGCTTTAGCTTCTTGAAGGAAGCAGGGTTCAAGGCTGTGGTTRGGAGTGGAAAGAGCATTAGTCACCCATTTGTTTTCCTTCCATGGTGCTTTGTAGCTTCAAGTAAAGATACACATGGGCAGTAATTCTACATCCATGTGATATCACTTGATTTATTTTAATCTTATAAAAAAAGGAACAAACATCCATCATTCTGTTTATATCTGCCTTCTCTCCCATATTAAAAACACCAAAAAAAACCTAAACAAGATAATAAATTATTTGATCAAAAAGCAGAGAGCTCATGGGTARAATCTCCCATCATGCTGGTGCAGTTAGGGACATGCTCCAAAATGACATTACTGTAAGTGAAATGGGAACCTGCCATTTTAATATAAGTGCAGCAGGAATTAACTGTGTGTGAGAAGAACATGGCTTGTTTTAGCCCTTTGATTAGTAATGGCTGACACATTGCATGCTCCTCCTGCATCAGATATGATTAAATGGCTTGGGCAACTGCTTTATTTTGATTGAGCCTTTGTTTGCACTTCAAACACGTTTTTCCTGTTTTTGAGCATACTTTGTCTTTTCTGTTCTAAAAGAAATGGAATATTAYTACACCAAAATAATATTTACTGTTCTTTGACAAACTTTAGATAATCAATATTCCACCTGGAGGAGCGTTGCTGGATTCTGTTACTCCAATGGATTTTTTCCCAGGATTAAACCTTGAAGGTTTTCCTAACAGAGACAGTACAAAATATGCTGAGCCATATGGTATTCAGACAGCTCGCACTTTACTGAGAGGCACCTTAAGATACAAAGTAAGTTRTTGGTGTTATTATTAATAATGAAAAGTTTTCCTCAAGAGAATAATGTTGTAATTTCAAGAAAATTGTGTATTTAAAACTCAGCCTTTTATAGGCCAGCACTTGCTATTTTATTTTATTCCCCATTATCGCAGCTGAGAGACAACTGAAAGCAGTTATCTAATTTTTTTAATGTAGCTTTACCTGCTGTATTTAACAGGTATTTGTTGTAAAATGGAAAAATAGTTTTATTTGTTTTAGACAGTTGGTCAATTGTCTTGCATAGTCTGTGTTTCCTCTTTTTATTCTGGCTTTGTATCTGGTGTCAGATCAATAGAAGATTTAAAAAAATTAAATAATTCCATTTTCTTATATTCCTATGAAAAACATAATGTAAAAATACTACAAAAATTTATGATTTTACATAAAAAAAAGTTTTTCATTAAGTAACTAGAAATCTTAAACTTGAGAAGCTTTATAATTTTGGTCAACTAAGTAAAATGTTAAGAGATAAGCATGTGTTCCTTCTAACTGATCGAGTCTTTTCCTTTCATTTGTTCGATGTCCAAAGCCAAATCAAACAAAATTTTTTTTTTTCAGATTTTCTTTTCTAAATTCTTTTCAGTTAATATRCATTAAGAAGGAATAAACCTAAAACCATATTGAAGGTTTGAAAAAGCTTTTGTGGATGTTGTATTATGTGTGTTAAGGTTTATGCCAGGGTTTTAAGTTRCTGTTATTTGTCCATAGCCTGAGGAAGATGTATGTCGTTTTTGTCTTAATTCCTCTGTTGCAATGTAACAGGAGTTTTTGAGGGAGGGAGGYTTGCTTAGATAAAGGCATGGGAGAAGATGGAAGGCCAGTATGTGGGACAAAGGTTTATAAATTGTAATAGCTCTCTTTTTATCAGTCTAGATACAATTTCTTTTTCAGAAGGTAAAAATATGTGAGAGGCATCTATCTCATCATGRAATGCTAATATGCCAATATCTATTCTTCCATTTGGTGCCTGATAAAATTTTCTTCTTTTGTATGTGCTAGCACAAGGAACTGCAAAAATGTCAGGGTGACATGCCAAGTGGTTGTCAGTGTGCTGCAAGAATGCTGGTTCTGTGGTTAGTGCTGTTKTCTTAACCCCCACAGCAGGGCCAGCACTTTGGGCTGGGGTGATSTTGGCAGGGTTGTGGGGAAGGGTTTGCCATACCTCTGCCTGCATGGTCCTGACATGCCAGCACAGAGTGCTGAGCAGGACAGAGGTTAGTGCTGGCCCTTTGCAGCATGCTGCTGTGCTGCAGAGCAGAAACCAGCCTGTTCACTGAGGAGGCAATCATCTCCTAAAAGTGCCTTGCAGAGATTAAGTTTACATAGCTAATGGCATCTGTTTAAAAAGAGGTGTCACAGAGAAGGATCTCACTGCAAGGCCATCTGAGCTGATAACCTAGTGCTTGTGGAAGCAGCTCCTAATTTAATTAGTTTTCTTTCAGGGTTCTTTGTTTCCTCCATTCTGCTTTTTTATCAAGTGTATCTAGTCACTTGCATATAAGAGCTCTCAGGTACTCAGCAGCTGTGTGGGAATGTTAATGAGATGCAAACAAAAGTAAGCAGGAATCAGTYGAGACTTCTGTTATTGTGCAGCCTGATGCAATCTTTGCAGTTCCTTTTAAACCATTCTACTGCTTTGTCTGTCTGATGTTCCTGAAGATGAGAAACAAGCACACAGGATTCTTATCTTTAAAAGCARCCTATGTGATGTCCACAAATCCCAGTGGTGTGAAACTGGGTGAGTAGAGKTCCAGTAGTTAGTGTATGGCCAGCTGGCTGATATAGGCCCATAGTGATGGGCTGGGATTTTAGCTAGTGCTGGCCAGCTGAGCCCTTTGACCTCAGCAACCAATGGTATTTGCCATGGTGCTGATTGAATTACCATTGATGATGGAATAAGCCACTCACAAAGATACTGAGAAGTRGGAGAAGGGCTGGGGAAGACACTGTTCTGTGGCAGTGTCTGCACTGCCATCAGGTAATTGTGGCTGACTTCCCAATAGAATAATACTTAACTGCCACAGTTATGTCTATCACTGCATTCAAAYCAAGGAGAAATGCCTCAGTTTCAAGCAATGAATATATTTAATGGTGTATTTAATTGTATATGGTATATTTAATGGTATTTAATTCTTTTATTTCAGGGATACTCCAGAACTATGGGGGGCTTTATAAAACTAGGATTGATTAACCCAGATCCTTATCCTTTGCTAAGCTCGACTACACCACCTCTAACCTGGGTGAGTTACTCTGCTTACTCTGCCTCCTTTCCTCTGTTTTATTGATGCTTTTCTTATTGCTAGACTTGGGTGTACTTGGCAATGAGAATCTTGTATTGCATACCACTCTTGGATTTTTTTTTTCCTGGAAATTAGGAAGACTTTCTTTAGCAGGAACAGAATAAGGTGCTGGAACAAGTTCCATGATGGATTCTTGAGTGTCTGACATTGGAGGCTTTCAGGCCTCTCAGCTAGACAAAGGCATGGCCWTATTTTTATGAATTGTCTTATGTTTTTTGTTAGTCACAGTCTGGCCCTCAGTGCCCTGAGTTTGTGGTGTTCATATTGTTACTGGCTGATGATCTTCAGTGTAAGAGTATTTTTASAGCATCAAGAGCTAAGATTGTGCAWAAAGGTGTATATTAATTCTTTTTTCTATTGAAATTCTGTATAAGCATTTTTTTGGTCTTCTGTTATGCTGCTTTTCTGTCTTGATTTTGGATACCTTCATCTTTACCTCATCACRTGACTGATGTGCTGCTGTTATATTTGGCAGTCAATATTTTTGTTGTCTCTGTGGACAAACAGGGTATTTCATATTTCAGTATGGGGTGAAGAGTGCTCAAGAATGTCTTGAGTGTTCTCAGAACCCAGAAAGCAGAAGGTGAAGAGTCTGCTTGTCCCTGACTAACATATAGGATTGGGAAAATGAGCAAAGTGCAGGAGTTTTTGGCTGGCCATGTGGGAATTACTTTGTTGTTTTTTTTTTTTAATTTTTTTGTCTACTTTCAGTTTTAGGGTTGATCTTTTCAAGTTTTCTTTGTGAAAATGGCTGGAATTTCCAGTTTTCTAGCCTCAATGAATAAGTATACAGTGTTATGTAATCTATAAAAATTGCTATAAACTCATTATTCTCACTGCAGACATTTTTTTGCAACGTTTTTACATCTTGGTACCTTCTCTTTATCTACTGTGCCAGGGAAATAGAAGAGATGGGCTAACCTGAGCTTGTAGACTCCGTAGTTCTTGCTTATTTCATATCYTGCTAATAGTTCTTTTTATTATCCACTTTGCTGTGAATGAAGCAATCARTAATTAGCATCTGGGTGGACAAAATGGCCTTCAGATATGCACAAGTATAATGAGAAATCCCTTTGGTAATACTCACAGGATTGCCAGAGCCTTGTTCATCTTACTGGTCTGTTTCCTTCCTTTTGAAAGGGACATTCTCCATTTCTAGACCAACTGAAATCCTAAGTTTTCACTCTGTCAGTCTCCAGGTGRCTTCTCTTGCATCCTAATATTCTCCTAGTGTTCCTTGTTTATGCAGATTTCTATGTTCTTTCTTTGCTGCCAGAGGAAGGGATAAGACTAAAATGTAGGGGGAAGCAGCTGAGGGGTGGGATACAAAGTCTTTTAGGAAAAGATAAGCCCTGTTTTCACCTGCTGTGATTAAAACTCTCAGACTTTCTCACTTTCCCAGTACACATAAGCTGTCTTCTCAGAAGTCTTGGATTTTACCTGRTCTTAGTGGAGTAGTTGATTCTCAAAACCTTGACTGATATGGAGTGGAAACAAATCTCAGGCCTTCATGAACCCTTTTTGTTTTCAAACAGAAAGAGCTCATGTGCAARCTGGTTGGAATTAAGTCACCTGCTGAGCACCATGTTCTCAAAGAAGCTGTATTTAACAAAYTGGAGAAGGACAAAAGTCAGCTGGAAGCAGTGGAATGGTAAAATGTTCCAGTGATTTTGAAAGTTTAAAAATAAAAAAAGAMATTTTGGCTCATGCTTAGGCTGTTAAACTGGTATGACTAACAACTGGAAATTAACAAACTGAGATGAAACTGCTGGTTGGAAATGGTGTAAGACTTCTTAATTTCTTCTGCCAGGTTGGGTTTATTGGGAGATGAACTGGTTCCAGCAGCAGATTCCATTGTAGGGGCTCTTGCAAAGCACATGGAGATGAAGCTRCCCTTTGGTATGTGAGAAATACTTTTTCATGGGTTTAAATGGAAGAAGGCAATGTCTTTTACATGCCTTAATTKGATAAGTTTGCTCACCTTCATTAATAAACCTTAATGATAGGTTTTTTTARTGTATTGTGATGTTCCCTACTTCCCCCATTTATCCTTTTCTTTCCCTGTTACACTTTTAGTTTGATCTTAGTATTCTGTCCTCCTWAACAGTCCTTGCCTTTGGTCACTTCCCTGATAMACTCGCTGTGTATGAGTAGTGCCTGGCTCTTCAGGAACCTCATCCTGATGTGACTGAAATACAAGTAATGGATAGTTTGTGTGCTTTTCTCCTAGGCACTGGRGAGAGAGATATGATTGTTATGAGAAGTGAAATAGGTCTCAGGCATCCTTCTGGCCATTTGGAAGACAAATGTATTGATCTGGTTGTCTATGGGGATAACAAAGGATATTCTGCAATGGCTAAAACAGTAGGATACCCTGCAGCTATTGCTGCTAAAATGGTTCTAGATGGTAAGTGGCTATTCCAACKTCAGTAACAGTATTTCAATCCTCTGTATCTTCCAGCCTGTTGAAAGTAAATATGTAGTGTTTCCTAAGTGTATTTATGTGTATTTTTAAACATTTGTTAGACTCTTCCTGTCTTCTTTACAGRAATTTTTAATCTGCATGTTTGGATGTTCAGATGTTCAGTGACAACTCTTAATTTACTGCTTAACCCACAAAGATTTTTTAGTCATTTAATATTAAGTGTTACACTAGTGTAGAGAAGACCTTTAGCATRGTAAATTACAATTGATTATGCCACAGGGCTGAATGACTCAGCAGTTCCCTGCACCTCGATCTGGCTGTGTTCACCTTGCCCACAGCACCGCACTGTGCAGCTACCAGAGCCTTTTCAAATAAGCCTGGTAGAGCACTAACACTGTTTTTTTTTTTAACTGCCTTTATTTCAGGTGAAATAACCACCAAAGGCATGGTCATACCTTTGACAAAGAATGTTTATGGGCCAATACTTGAACGTGTCCGGGCAGAAGGCATCATGTACAGCACTCGCAGCRTTATCAAACAGTAACTGGAAGCTGTGCAGTTAATCAGGTTTGGGCTCTCTTGGGTTCCCCCACCTCCCGTTTAGAATCTCTGGACCAGCTGAAGGCAGCGCCTGCCATTTCATACGCAAATGTTGCCTTCCAGAAAACCTGCCACCAGGCTTGATGTAGAAACTGGAGATACTCACAGATTGTTRTATTTTCTTCTTAAAATTGTTAAGCTTTTATGTACATGTTTCAGCATCAATCAGATCTTTCCTTCTATGTTTTCTAAAATATCTTAGAAGGGGTGTTTTTTTTTTTTGTTGTTTACTAGATTTTACCTTCCAGGGGTTATTATCAGGACAAATTTAAGCTGAAAGAAAAATCTATTAGTGGATTATTTTGTGGTGGAAAAGTCTAGTMATTAACTCCATTGATGAAGTTTGATTGTTCATGTGGTTAAAACAATTTTTCAGAAACGTGGAGATGAATGTGATATTTAAATTTTAAGTCTGGTTGTCCCTTTCACTTCAGCCTTATTCATAAATATTTTCACAATAACAATATGCAAAAAATAGTTTAGAAATTCTGCACTGCTATCAAATAAGATCCTATTAAATCTTGAAAATGTTCTGTTCTTAAATATTTGAAACCTAGATCCTAATATTTTTAATCACTTTATAATGAATGTAAATTTAAATTAATTGGAGGAGGGAGGAAATTTAAAGCAAGCTTCCCCCATCTCCTTTCTTGTTATGGAGTGGAAGCTGGTTGCAATATATTGAAATATATGCTGTTACGTGTTGCCTTGTGCTGTGGAGAGAGCACATTAACATTTAGCTCTGCAGCTAGGAAGGGCATTCTGAAATACACCACAGTTACTGTGCTCAGAAGACGCTTGAAATGACATGTTTACTCTTCCCACTTACACTGCGTGCCTTATCCAGGTTAAGTACTGTTACAAAGGGAATGTATTGTGTAGTATATGCAGCTTTGAAATGCACTAGGTTTAGAGGTTTAAATTGCTACTTTTTGAGTTAGCTTCTGTCCTTCTGCCATCACGGTTTTGAAGTGTTCACTTGGGAACCTATGCCTACTACTCAGTACAGTGTCACTTCAGACTGGCACAATTTGCCAGTACCAGCTCAGTTGCTGTTGAGTGCTGTGCTGTCAGATGTGTCAGCCCTGCTCTAACTGCAGTTTASCCACATCAGTCCAGCTGAACTGCCCAAGTGCAGCTTCTCTGTAACAGCATCAACTGCCTYCTTTCATTTCAGGGCTGCTTCTCTGGCCTTTGCTTAGGGATTTCTATACCACCTTGCAAGTCTAAGCATAGCTTAGACTTTAGCAGTCAGTTCTGTGAGGTGTAATGTGGGTAGGTTGTATTTGCACCRGTACCTGTGCACCTGCCTAGAAGCTTGCCTTTTCTGAAGCTGAATACTGATGCAGGAAGCTGTCTGCTTTCAGCTTTGCTCACAAACTCACAGCCTTTTCCTTCCTGAGAACCAGTGTTGTAATCACAGTTCCAAGAGACTGGAATTCCAGGTGGTGTTCTGCATGGTAGGAAAAGCAGCTATAACAGTAATTCAAATCTTGTCCTCCAGGTTTTGTGACTCAGGATTTTGATTTTTTTTTTGTGCAGATGCAATGAAGTTACAACTGCTAGAGAGTTAGGTGAAAGGAGCCAAAGGGAGGAGGAAGAATTAAGGGCAGAGTGTTATTGTGAAAGATAAGGACTTTGTACACTGAACCAATGCTTTTGTAATGTAATGTCAAATTTGGATTCTGTTACAGTTCTGTGCATGTATCACACAAAATCCTGTCTCCACAAAGTTGTTTTGCTTCCCACTGACCTTACAGGCTGTTGGTCTGTTGTCTGGCTGGTAGATGCAGTTGGGGTAAGGATGAAGCCTGCAATGAATGTTCTGCTCTCTGCTACCTCCTCTTTCTCCAGGTAGATTAATGGCCTATAACTAAGGGTTAAAGTTAYACTTGTATCTGTTGGTCTCTTCCAGTCCAATGCTTGGTGAGACCAGGATTTTACTTGAGAATTCTCTGTTCCCTCCTCAGCCCACAAATGCACAACCACAGAGTTGTTCCTCTGTATATATGSATGTCCCGTACTTGCTTTTCTGCCTTGGAAATGCAGTATGGGATGAAAATCAGAATTTTTTACAGGTATCTAATATTTTTGGAGCACTAAAGAATAAGCACTGCAGTGTTTTCAGCAAGAAACACTGCTGCTATTTTTGAAACATTTTATATTGAAATATATTTCTAATTCCCAGTGCAATGCTGCATTTWGTTTTCTATGTTTAGACTTAAATCAATTTATTGCTTATCTTTTTATATGAAGATTATACTTCTCAGTTCTCTTTGCATATTGCTGGAAAGTTAATTGTATCTATCTATGAGATTGCTTGAAAAATAAATCTGAAATCCTCTGTTTTGTTGTCACGTCATCTTTTCAGTCTAATAATATGATGTACCTGAATGGGATTTTTTTTTTTTCATATTGATGGTTATATTGAAAGGATGTCTACACAYGGACTTTTCTATGTGCATGAAATACCTCTGCATACTTCTTGCTGGACTCACAGGAGAAGATTCTCCAAGGATTGCTTAAACATGCCCATCTATATATTTATGTACACACACACACATATATATATATATATTGGTATATCTGTATCTAGATAATTTTCAGGTATAATCTCAGGAGATTTTTTTTTCAGTGCTGTTCATTCTTGGCCACAAGGACAACTACTGAAGTGGTAAACTACAGAACAGTAGATGTATGATATCTCCCTGTGCCCAGGAAGGCATGGAACCTTGGTGTCTCTCAGCCTGTCTCAGCTCGAGGACCTTGCTAAGCTGAATACACAGCTTCTGCTATCACTGCCTGTGCTGAAAGGCTCTTAAACTCTTTGTTCACATCAGGCTCCAAGGAACAGATTGTTTTACTGTGTGTATCTCATTTTTTCATTTTGGAATTTATGCTATTGCCAGATCTTCATGACATGGAAGATCACAGTTTCTTTCTGAGATGAAGGTGCTTGAGCCTCACATTKCACTCAGACTGGCTTCTTTGCCTCTGTGTTTCACTCTCTCTCAGCCCCAGATATTCCTATCAGTGAGAATTGTATCCCTTGGAGAGAGTGGAGTACAAAAGTGACACTGCTGGAAGAAGGTGTAAGCTCATAGCAAAATAGCTGTTTATGGGAGGGAGAAAAATGGACTCTAGTGGTTGTGGTTAGGYTGGAAAATGAAGAAGATGATGGGGAGAAAAAATAAATTTAGCTGTGAGTGTCTAGCAGAATTTATCAAGGCAAATCAGACCATCTCAAATATATTCCTACTAAACTACTGTGTACAGGTTGTGACTTTCCAGAAACAAAGAAATTGCTTGGACAAGCCATTCGAATTCCATTCCATAAGGGTTGGAGTTTTTTTCCTTCACTTRTTTTGGCTTCAAAAGGAAAGAATGCAATTTCAAATGGAGGGAAGTTGGATGTGGCTAAATACTGTGAGAGACAGTTCTCTTCCTTGTCCCTTTGAAACCCTAATCCACCAAAGCACAAATCTGTGAGAAGTGGATGGTCAGACACAGGCCTTGCTGCAGGGAAGCAGTAAAAACTAAGACTGTAACCTGTGAGACCTCAGACCTAGGGTAGCAGTGGGGCCTTTGTTTCTATTTTTTACCCCAACTAGACAATATTGCTCCTCTCCTCCCCAGCTGGGCTTTGTTTATGCTTTAGAATGAGAAAGAAAGGGGTTTAAGTTTACTAAACTCATCTGGAAGTAAGCATTTACCATAGAGAATTTCAATCTGTCTGAAATTACTCACATTATCCTAGGACATAGCAAAGAACAGTAAAGCCAGGTAAAGCACTGTGGTAAAACATTGCTAACAAGTTTTGTTAACTGATTTTTGAAGTCCAGTGATTTTTTGAAGTCTTTAGCTGATTTTTTGTTGTACTRATAGCAATGAGTTTTTATGGCTTCTGTTCACCACTTATTGCTGGTTCTTGTAAAGCTTTTCCATAGGTATTAAATCTCCACATCACAATCACTAAAAAGTTGGTACTAGTAAATTACTTGCTTTCTTCTTTTYTCTTTTAAACTCTCAGCTCTTTTATGATTTCTTAAGAGGAAGATCACTTACCAAGTTTTCCCTGTCACACATGACTTGCAGCTTTGTAAAGAAAAAAGCTTAACCTGATGTTGTTTATTGATATCTTACTTTTTGCCAGTGATACATAACATCTTCTCCAACTTGACCCAGTTTGAAAAGGCAGGCTAAATGTCTTTTGAGTCTGTAGCTTGGATTATAAGAAAAAAATTAATTAGAATATGGCCTTTGTCTGTGAGAGGAACTGACACGCATTTATTAAAATTTGTAATCCATCACAGTTGAAGATTATAGAAGATTTTTTCTATGATTCTTATTTTTTTTCTAGATCAGAACCAATATGTGTGAGTAAACAGATTATCTTAAGCACTTACGTTTTAAATAACTTGTCAGCATGCTAAGATGATGAATGTGATTACAAACATCTCTGGAAGAAACTTTGAATGACAGCTGATTCCTTGGATTACAATTTTAAAACGTCTGCAAAATATTTAGGTTGAAAGGAACAGTTATATCAAGATGGGATTTTAGAAAGGATTCCTCTTTGCTTCTGGTCCACAGATGCTTAAAAAAAAATAATAGAATTAATTTGCCTAAAAATTACTTATTATATACAACTATATGAAACTATAAATTCATTAGCAGAAGATAACTTCATGCTTGTTATTTGATATGTGAGGCAACAATCCAGTTTTCCAGAAAAAAAGGCTGAAGAAGTAGCACATGAGATGCTAATGTGGTGAAGTGCTGAAGTATATTATCTGCTAATATAGTTATGGAGTATGGTTTGCAATTGGCCATAAAATCACAATTAACCTTTCTGGTATGAACACCCCTTGACATTAGGAGATCAAAAATTTTTGAACAAGAAAGGGGAAGTAYATAATATTGTTGTCCTTGTTAGCCTAGATGTGCAAATGGAGTCTGTCAGCAAATCTGAGTGCTTTGGAGGATGTAGTAYGGAACCCTCAGGCCACCTGAAAAASAAAAGAATYCCTTTCTCAAAGCACWAYTATTACACACCTTTGTATGCACCAAATTCATGCCTGAACTCTGTGAATAGCATGTATGTGTAATTCTTACAAAAACGTGYATCATTTGGGGTAATGCACCTGTTATGCATATTTTTAACTCCTGTCAAACCCCAAACTCTGCAATTTAAAATGGTGCTAGACTTATCTGTCAAAAGTATTTAACTCCTGTAGGGATACATTGCATGTTTGCTTGCACTTAGGAATCCTATCTCAGTCTTGTTCTTCCTGAACTTCAAAATGACCAAATATGAACCAAAGGATAACAAAAAAAAAAAAAAAAAAAAAAAAAAAAAAAAAAAAAAAAAAAAAAAAGGTGTCAAACCTGAATAAAGATGTTTTAGCCCAGAAAAATAGGTTCCCTCTGTATTATTTCATGAACCAATTATAGCTTTGAACTAAAGAGATGAATACTTGTATCTGGAGGAACGTGGCTGGCACCCCTGCCCCAGGCTGTTACCTGCACAGATCCCRAGAAACTTGCTGGAGAGAGCAAGCATGAGGAGTTTGGAAGTGTGCCATGAAGTC
The DNA here is from genome assembly GCA_902810485.1 of Alauda arvensis. NCBI lineage: Eukaryota > Metazoa > Chordata > Aves > Passeriformes > Alaudidae > Alauda > Alauda arvensis. Next base: position 754,171 of record CADDXX010000133.1, read on the forward strand.
TGGTGGTGCTACACAGGCAGTTCATGGGAAGTTATGTGGGGGAAGGCCAAGCAGATCTTTTGGAAAGAAAGAAAAGCTTGTGAGTTAAATACCACAGGACTTGATAACACCATTGTGGCTGAGATGATGTAAGCAGCAGCATCTGAGGTTTCACATTTGGGTATGGGGTAGCAAAGCTAAGACACATGAAAGTAATTAGGTAAGACCTTTTTTCACCAGCAAMGAGATAGACAAGGTTGGAGAAACAGAGGCACTAAGGAGAACAGGGAAGTAAGGAAAGGAACAAGGAGAGAAGAGGGGTAAAAGGTGCTTRCGTGTGTATGCGCTGAGTGTTGGCCAGTACCTTCACCCATTCACGCCCTGTGTCTGACCATAGCCCTCTCTCCTGCCTCCTTCTTAAATCCTAGTCCAGTTCCCTGTGTCGTGAATCCTATTTCTACCATCCTCTGCGTGTATGCACATGTGCTTCCCTGTGTGGAGCATGTGCACTGCATGTTCCCTGGCTGGACCTGCACAGGGCCATTGGGCTGATGGGAACCATCCTGCACACAGCTCTGGTGGATGGGAAAGGGAAACCTCCAGGGTCCCCAGTCAATGGATTCAGCCMCTCCATAACCTCTGGGACTGCACTGCTGTGGCTACAAACAGAAGTGGTCAAAGGTAAAAGAGAATTCAAGCACRCTACAGTTTTATAAACCCCTCTATGTTATATGATTTAGATGACTTTCAGTAGTCCCTTCCAACCTTACACCCATCCCTGTGATTAGGTGATAAATTGTTTTGTCTATATGATTATTTTTCTTATAATAAAAGAGGGTAAGAGCATGAAAATGTCTGCCTCACTGCTAGCTATTTTGACATTCTGTGCCAGTCTGTCTCCTTGTCTAGGACCTTCATRCTCATTTCATGTATATATAGTATGAGAGTTCTTTAAAGATTCTGCTGCTTAGATTCCTCTAAATCTAAATTTATTTTGGCTTTGTTGCAGCTCCACCTATCCTCAATCTCACACTGCTGAGGGTCTCTAGATCTATCTGCTGACAGAATGARCTCCCTTGCTCTACTCTAGGAATCAGTCAACTAAAATCTCCAAGCTCACATCAGGCCTGTCTTTTCCCATACTTCATTTTCATCTCAGATAGGTTCCATATTTTTCTGTGCATTCTACTCCAGAACAATATTTCTGCTCTTGGTATTTCTACACAGCAACTGTACATGCTGTATAAAGGGAGAAAACAGGTGGTACTGCTGCCCACACTAGTTTTGAACAAACATTTTACTCCTCCAGCCCCTCGGTTGTGCAACCTTCAGTACAATCAGTATCTCTTCTTGCCAGTTCTGAAGGTTACAGAAAACGACTGAGGCCGATTTGAAACATTTTGCTTTTGCTCTTGCAGAGACTGCTTGCTTTATTGCTTCCCAAAGTTTGGCTGTTGTCTTGCTAAGGGAGGCAGCAAAGAGCTGAGCAGCTGAATGCATGATCTGAAGCCAAGGCAGCACAGAGGTTTCTTGGGAGGGGGACAACTAAGGAACCTGGGACTCCTGGGACAGCCATTAACACCTGGGCAACCAGACTGAGAGATGTGGGAGGAGAYGCTAAAAAAGGAGCTTATGTGGACACTGTAGGTATAGGTAGGAGCAGAGATTAAAAAACATTGAAGTTTTTTATAAATGTGTCCTGAACTCGTGGATTCCATAGGAAGAGCAGCTGTCTGCAGATCAGCCTCCTTGTTCTTGTAAGTAAAAGCTCTTCTGCATGACAGTGTAGACTCTTTACTCTGCATTGAAGACTACTATGCACAGACTGGAATATTTATATTTATTTTTGCAATACCAGGGTAAAAACAATTTAACAATGYCAAGTACAGTGTTAGTCTCATAAAAAGTTTTCATTTCAAAACAAATTATTTGTAATTCCCACAAAAAAGTTAAAATCACATGCAGCTATATGAAGGTAATTGCTTAAGATGCACAATTATATATCAGAAGACTTTGTTAAAGTAAAAACATACTGACTACATCATTTTAACAAGGCAATTACACAGAACTAGAAAACTGACTCTGTAGTAAAATATAAAAATCTACAATTATAAATATAAATTTGGTCCATGGATCACTACAGAAGTAGCAGTATTTACAGTAAGTATCAGATTACTATTCTAAATGCCTAATTGAAGTCTTAAAATGTTGAATGTTATGTAGAACAGTATTTTATTTACATTCTACTATATTAAAAGTTGCATTTCTAGCAAATGTAAATCGTTATAAATACAGCCAATAAACCAAATACTAAATCCATGATGTGCTTGTAATTGAGGATTCCCTAACATCTATAAATATGGTAATTTTAAGTTAAAAGAAAAAGCCAGATAAATCAAAAAAACTAATACTGAAAAAACATACCACAATTCAATTATTAGAAACACTGTAAAAGTCAATCAAGTTAGTCCAGATGTAACAATGTATTACAAGAAATCTTTCAAGAAAAGGCACACATTGTTAATGATAGAAATTCCACAGTAAAGTCGTATATAACAGAAATGACTTGGTTTGAGCAATGGTTGGGGTGTGATTATATATATACTGACTGGACAGATTTTCCCCACCCAAAGTATAAAACTGAAAATAATAATGGTAAACTCCAGGTGTGATTGGTGTGATGCAGTGATGTGTGTGTTTGGTATGATGTGCTAATTAAACTAAGGATTCTAAACTTTCAGCTGCATTTCCATCAGGTAAAGCTGAGCCATTACTGTCCATAGATGCTGAAGGGTTTTCTTCTTGTCTTGTGCTGACAAGGCTGAGAATAGCTTTGTACAGAAACTGGTACTGTTCCTGGAGAAGAAAAGAGAATACACTCAGGATGTTGGCAGAAATAGTTATCTTGTGACCCTGTTGCTCAAAATGAATTAATGGCTGATGTGTCAATCTGTTAATGTACTGAGCTCCAGAATTTCTTGTGTTACTTAGTAGCTTTATTATTTTCTGACTAATGGCTCCCCCTGTACACAATGTAAAGCACAACATGAGGGAAYACAGTAAAGTTAGGGGAGAAAGCTGTATTTGAAAATAAATATTATATACTGAATCTGATCCTTGTTAAAGTCAATTGCAAGACTGGGGACAGGATTAAAGTTAGTTTGTTGGCTTTTTTTCTTTTTTTTTTTTTTTCACGTGAATTCTTTCCAGGAAGATTTCTTTTCGACAGCACTTCTGGAAGACAGTTTTGGATAAATTCATGCAGAAACTAAGATGCAAATACTTGGTAATGTTGCCCTAAGATCTAAGCATGCTMATAATGTCACACATAGGGAAAAAAAAGCTCACATTTTCTTATTACTTACAATGTCTGTAAAGATTCCAGGCCTCATCAGATTTATCATCTTTGCTACGTGGTAAACATCCACTGAATTCTCATTTTCCAGCTGATGCATCAGAGTTGTTAATGCACAGAAAGTGCCTGCTGTGACCCCTCCATGCCTTTGTGAAGTAAAACAAAACAAAACTCTAGAAAGTGGATCAAGTTTTACAGCTGGAGAAAATACAAATTCTGGGGCAAACTGGTAAGATGAATTTCTGTCATGTGGTATTTACAATATCTGAAACGGGTCTGCCCAGCACTGGCTTAAAAAAATCCTCACAGCATCTGGTTACAACTTCTTAGAGTTATTTCTCTACAACCCTCTACTAMCCAAATGCTGAAGGCTTTGGGTCCTTCAGTGTTACAACATTTTGTTATTTTTTGTCATTGAACACCTGGAGAAGGGTATGGTGCCTCATCTAAAAAGTTAATTCTTTCAGTAAAAGGCAATGAAGTCTTTACTGACTTCYCCTCTAGTGACCTACCTGATAATTATCTAGAGTATCAAAATGATAAAACTGAAAYGAAGTATGATAAAATAAAAATGTTTCTCTTGTAGATTGAGCTCAGAAGCATCCYCATTACTGTTAAGTGCAGACTTTGTGCCCTGTTTCTGCAGCTTGCACTCAGTGAAAGGATGGTTCCACAGAAAAACATCCAAACAAACAGAAAAGTGTGGTTCTTACTCATCATGGACAATCATGGGCCCATCACGGCTGGAAGCTTCCTCTTTGATGATGCTGATCAGTTCAAAAGTTTTACTAATGGGACTATCAGGATTTGGCCATTTTGGACACTGAAAATGCCTCACTTCAAGTACATAGTCATCCTAAATTATTAAAAAAAAACAAAGAAAAAACCCCTCATAAATCAATTTTGTAGAAGATTGACTTTATTCTTTTCCTTCACCAGCCTCCAGATGCAGAACCCCACTGCTGTGAAGGTTGGACTACCTTATTCTCTGTGTCATTATATTACCTTGTAGACTTACTCCCTCCGTAGATGTTTCTAGGGCATGGATTTTTTTATCAGTCATTAACCTTCAAAAATGTAACAAAATATGGGCATTACCTTTAAAAAAATCAAGTTCTGAGTTATATGCTTATGACAGTGTTACCTGTGTAGCTTCTAAAATGAAGTCTTGGATTATGAGCTTCTCCTCATTAGACAGACACTTGTGTTCTTCAGCAATCATAGTGACTTTGAAACTTTCACAGTTTATAGGCTCATCTTTGTTTGGCCAGTACACAAATTCATCTTCAGCCTCCAGGAAAAAAAAAACCACCAAAAATGGAGTCATGAAAGTAAGTAATGTTAAGCTCTTAAAATAAAAAATGCAACAGAATAAATAATATGTCACATATATAATCRATCCAGCCATCTAGAGCTAAATTGACAAATCACATTGTGAGTGGACAACAGTGCAAAGCGATGTCAAACACCTCTGTAGTGATCCTGTGTGGAGGCCCTTGAGCCTCTAAGGGAAACTCCCAGAGCAATGCCTTGTAAGAATCCACCATAGGCTTCAGGAATGCCTCACAACTTAGGCAGAGGAAGTAGGCTTCCCCCATGGTGTTCTGCAGCACCATGTTAAATTAATCTACCTCACTTCTGTTCTTCCCATTGACCTGCTGGCGTTGCCCACCTCCATTATTGATATATGTCCTATTTCTTGAGAGTTCTCCTGCCTGTTTCCCCATTGGGTTTTGTACCCCTGATTGTCCTCCCCCATATTCCCTATAGGTCATTGCCCTTGGCCCTGCCCTTGYATCACCCCTGTGCYSTCASACCATTGGCTCCTGACTCYATACTTAACCCTAGGCATTCYTTTRATCTTGGTCTTTCTGTCTCTGGACCCTTCAGYGTGAGTCTGCACRCTGGAGCTCTGTACAGGAGACCCTTCCTGTCTTTGCTAACCTTGCTGTGGTGTGTGGGTGTGTGTGGAMTTGAGTGACTGCCTGTGTGCCCAYCCAAGCAGATTGTTGAGAAGAGATGCTTTTTRGGGAGAGGTAGCAGCAACCACATCCATCTCCATGCTGCTACAATCGTGACCATAGGATCAATGTAGCCTGTGCAATGAACCTGCAGTGCTTCATCATGCCACACATCCAGCCTGGTCTTCAGGCTGTGCTGTGCATGGGCCCATGGTCATATGATAAATTTAGCTGGTGTGTTCTAACGTATGTGTGGTCTTGGGATTATCTGAAAGTGCAGGAAAAAGTTCTCATGGGAACATCCTTTCTATCTGACAGCAGAAATGAAGAGATATTTTTTTAAAAAGAAAATTTTACAATAGTTTGAATAACCAAAATGGTCAGATGGATAGGGAATCCTCCTTGTCATGTGTCMTGTCTGCCTGTTGTGTGTGTTTCAGGGGCTGTGGGGAGGATTGCAGACTCAGAGTGTGCTGGGTGGGTACCACCCCTGCTGCCTGGTCAAGCTGGCAGGGCTCCAGTGCCCTTCCTGCTCACCCTCCTGCAGAACTGCTGCCCCATGCCCGGYGTGTCCACCCTGCTGGCAGTGCTCCTGGCCACTCATGCTCCCCACAGCCTTCTTTTATATGTGAGGAATGCTTGGCCACTCGTGCTCCTGGCCCTGCCCAGCTCCCATCAGCTGCTGTCGTGGGAAAAACAACCTCACACTTCTGCTCTTACCTAATAATGGCTAACAAGCCATATTACAGCTAAGAGTTGTGGAGCAAAAACTAACCTTGCAAAATTGGTTCTGCTGTTTGTCTCCTTTTATAAATCAGTGAAGGACTGATTCAGTATGTTTTCATTCCAATCACAATCTGGCTAGACAAGGATCTCTAGATTTCTGCTASATGACTTGGGGATTTTACACTCAGCTTGGTATTATTGATTTTTAGCTGTTTTTTTTCAGAATCCAAGGTATTTTCTCATATCCTGCATATTTCAAAATGGTAATACTATTACATATATTAATATTCATACATAAACTCATAACAATCAGCCACARAACTCACCATATTCTGGCTATCAGGAAGCATGACTATTAACTGTGCATTATGGTCCCATATCATTCTCCAGAAATCCTTGATAGTGTGTAGTAAGGGATGCTGAGTAATAATGAATTCATTACTTTGATAATAACCCTGAAAAAAAAAATTAACAGATTCAGAATTGTTGCCCAAGTATTAATGCTTAAAGGAAGCTTCTAGTGGACAGAGTGAGAACATAGAAAATACATTGCACACTTGTTCCTTTTTTGGCTTTCTGGAAATGTTAGAAAAATATAAAACTTCCACTGAAATAATTTCCATGTGAAAAGAATAGATTCAATTACACTGAAATAATTTTAAGACTTTAAAGAAAATTGATATAAAAAAGGACAAAAGAGATCAGAGGAGACTCAAACAGCTGACTCAGATTAAAAATATATTATCCATAATTTCAGAGGAGCTGACTAGCTGACCAAAAAAAAGAATACTTGAAAGATCTGCAAAAATCCCAAGCAGTTCCTTAAATTGTACAGATATCTCAGCTCAATCTCTTACCATGAAAGAGAATTCCAATGCAGTAAGGCACCTGACAGAGCATGTACACATAGCACTGCACAGAGCTTTCCCATCTCCTTCCTGAATGTCCAGGAGGCATTTACTCCTCCCTCTCAGATATTGAAGGGGGAAAGAGTTGAAGAAAACCCAGAGAGSAAAAAGATAATGGAAAGCTGATGAACTATTGGGCTATGCCAGTTGCAAAAGTACTGTAAGATGAGTAGGCAGGAAGACAAACCACAATRCAGCCATCAAAAACTAACTTGTTAATTAACACATTTAGACATTTACTTATTCTCAAAGGAACTTTTCATAAAATATTTAGCTTTACCAGTTTTTAAAATTAAGATGTGATTTCTGTTTCTACAGATTGTTAAAATGCAGCCAAACTTAAAACCAGTAATAATAGTGTGTATATATATATATGTATGTATGTGTATATATATATGTATATATATATATATGTATATATATATATATGTATGTATATATATATGTATGTATATATATATATAAATACTTCCTGAGGAAGTAACTCTTTCAGGCAGAGTGAATGATGGAAGAAAAGAGCTTTCAAAGTCAGGATTGTGTTACCCTAAATCAGCCAAATGGCAGCTCTGAAAACAGCTGTTCTTTGTTTTTCATCAATTTATTAACTGACTTACCATAATATAGGAAGCATTGATGTAGTCTGTGCCTTCACCAGATAGTGATGAGATACCCACTCTGGATCTTTCCACTGTAAAAAAAGTTATGAATTTGTAGGTATGTTGCAATGACTCTTATAATATTACAGCAATTATCTATAATATGATTAGCAATATAATATATATATATATATATATATATACAGCAAATATCTATTATATCTAAGCATCTCACAGTAATGACAACACTGGCCTCCATCAATCAGGATAAAGTGCTATCCAGCCATCTATTTAGTTTTTCTATGTGTCATTCTTAATTCMCTTCTTCACTGTAAGTACTTCACAGAGCATTGCTCCAAACCAATGCAGATGTCTTCAGTCCTTGTTGAGGACCTGAACAAGCTTACCAGGAATGATWGATGAGGTTCGGTTCTTTTCTCTGTTACACTGTTTGAGTGCAGTTGAATAATCACACTGCTGTGTGTTAGACTGGCTCAGTAACTGAAATATTGAAGTTAAAAAAAAAGTCAGGCAACTGTAGCAAAGCCATTCCTTCATGACCTACATTAAACAGAAGGGTGCATATATTGCAATTTTGCTGTCTCTCTTTAGTTATCTAATTATCTGCCTAAACTACTTAACAAGTCACCAGAATATTTCTTCTTCACTGTTCTTAGCATTTCAAATCATTCTTGAACCCTAGATCAATAACCATATCTCTGAAGGTGAAGCCTGTCATCTAGCYAGTGCAGTACACTTAGGGGAGTACACTGATCAATACAGCTCATKAAGTATCTGCCAGAAATGTGTCTTTCCAGACTGCAGACCTTTGAGATCTTCTGCGAAGGCATGTAGTTAAATTTCCCAAAATCTACTTACTGTCCTGTTTCTCATGATCTCTTTTTTGTGAATTTTTGGGTGGATTCCTTGTTTAAGAGTATGCAAATAATTCTGTCTCAACTGACTGCATTCATTTGTTAAGTTTAATCTTAATTTAGGCTAATCAATTAAATTTTAGGTAGAGAAAGCTGATGAAAATTGTGTTGAGATACCTACTTTTAAGTCATTCAGGTTTACAAACCTAAAGATTTTCACACTACTATCTCAGAGAGCTCACCTTGAATTGTTTCTCCAGTCTGGTCTTTCCTGTTGGTCCAGGTATCAAGAGAGCATTCACATAGGCATGAATGTGAGTCTCAAGGACTTCTGTTTCTTTACTGAGTATGGCTTCGACCAGTGCATCATGAATGAAGATGTACTGCTCCTAGGAAAACACAACCAAACATCTCAGCTCTCATGATTTCCAGATTCCCCTGGATACCTCTGGTTAAGCTGCCACTTCTGATGGGGTCAGCATTTTTTCACAGGGGTTTTCTCAACTGTGATCCTCTACAGCAAAGGCTGTCCCTGTGCAGTGACAGCACACACACACAAGCACACTTGACAATTATACTTGCAATACATACATATACATATRTATGTATGATATAATACCAAATCCTCACTGCCTGTGAAATATCTTAACAGAATACAATTAAAAATGCAAGCACAGCCTTAAGTCAAATTTTCAAGCCAGTCCTACCCCTAGTTCCTAGTGCTATCCTCTATTTTCTCCTTTATTTCATCCTTTGGAACAAGTGCCCTAGCTGTTGATTAACTTTTTTTCCTACTGAAAGGCACTGGGGAATCTAACCACCTGTTCTTGAAAYCTGAAATAGACTTTCAAATGCCCTGCTGTTGCCCTTATTGTTTTCTCCTGGTCTTTCAACATTCTATATATAATCTTCAGTTTAAAGAATCTATATATAATTTTCTGTCTGAAATAGCTTTTTTCCTATATTTTATTGCCTAATATAAACTGTCTGATGAGGTTCAGGGAAGATCTGAATGCCTGACAATGGTGCTTTCTCAAAAAGCTCCATGACAAAAATACAAGTCCTGCCAAGAAAGCACTACTGTGGGAAGCATGATTTATACAGGCTTCCTTCTGAGTCCTCCTTTATAAACAAACAAGAGCCCATGGAAAGGTAATTTCTAGTGCACTGTTCTAAGCCTGCCTAGAAGGTTGTCTCTGAAAAACCAAGGGAAGCAAAAGGGAAAATCTAGTCTGATGACTGGTTTCTGTCTCTATGGTGGTGCCAGAAAGAGGATTGCATTACCTCTCCTGCAAACAGAAATAGTCTCATGCTATTTATATTTTATTCTTACCTCAGTCTGCACCAAGTAGTTCCTTTGGGTACGTATGTGTTTTAAGAATCCAAATATGTTGACTGTCCCTTCATGCTGAATTTGCTGCAGCATGCTGTCTAACACTATGTATGTGCCTGTCCTTCCAACACCAGCACTATAAAACAAAAAAATAGTCTTGAGTCTGAAGTAAAACAAATGAAAAGAACTGTTCCGTACACATAGCTTTTTCAACAAATTGCTGCATAGGGAAGATTTCCCTCTACAAATGAATTTATTATATGATATACTTTGCTAAAGGTTCAAGGCTGATAGTAATCTTTTTCTTTGTGCAAGAATAGAGATAGATATCATTTTCTCAAATGATTTTTAAGCTATTGTCTGAAATAGAACTAAAGGTTTTYCTGCAGGTCTCCAATTTCCAGGCTTCTAATATTCCTTAGGATCCTCTGCCAMGTATATCTAGAAAAGGTTGTATATGTCAGCATTTGGGCACAGTTAATGTGCTCAAATTGTTCTATGTTGAAACCCCACTTTAAGGCAAACATTGCAGTATGCAACCCACTACAACACAGGGGATTTCAAAGATAAACCCCAGCAAATGGCAGAACTGTTGTGAGTATATCTGTAAAAGGAAAAACTTAGTGCTCTTTAAACAAAGTTAAGATGGCAAGCAATTGTTGAAAACCATTTTATAAATAGAAAATGGAGAGGAAAGGGTTATTCAACTCATTCCTGTTATGAACTCTGATTAATGTAGTATAAAACAAGCTGTACCATAAAATTAAAGAAAACTTTTTCTTTTATAAAATATCTGGGTAGAAGTACAAAGTCAAGAGGTCAGTTTCTGTTATCTAGTCATATATGGGAAAGAGTAATTCCCCTCTAAGATAYGAAGGAACATTATGTATACTGTACATGCAACTTGAGAGCAGCACCATGCTGGGTGTGCATGGTCCCCTATGGGGAGATCCAGCTCAGTCCATACATGCTAATTCAGTCATCTCATTTCTGCCACAGAGGGAGCACAGAGCATAGGCGTGAGCTCAGACTGCTGTAATAAACTGTCTAAATAAGTATGATATGAAACTCAAAGGCCCAGGTTGTTAATACCCTGTTAGATACAAAGAAGTACAAAGATTACCAGACACCATCTGTACTTGTTATGWAGACAGAACATGAAAAGTACCAAATAAAAATAGCTAAAGTAAGTTTCATGAATCTCATAATTTGTGTCTTCCATACAGCCTGTAAATACAAATAAAAGTTACATTTCAAACATGAGATGATTCCTCTGAAATTCCATAGTGCATGTGGTGAGGTTAGATAAAAATCATACAAAACTGCCTACAGATAGAGGTGAGTTATACCTATGATCCAAAGGAGAGGTCTGACTGAAGCCACACAACTTCCCACTATTCACTTTTTAAAAACTCAATTTAATTGACTCCYAATGTATTGCCAGTATCTCAGTGATCTCAGACATTTTGAATTTCCCAAAAATAGTCAGGATGTAAATAGCAGCAGAACAACAAGATATGGAATTTTCATTTTCCAAGCTAAAAACAGATGTCAGTCAGATTAGATCATCCCACAAATAAAATATCTTCATTTGCAGCATTTGTGAGGTGACTTTACCTGTTGGCTTTCTCAGAGTCAGCTCCAGAAGGACAGAATTCATGAGGAGGTTCTCTTTCCAAATGTTCCATCAAAGGTGAGGTACTACAGTGGAAAACCAGAACCTGCTTATATATTTTACAATAACCCGGTCCTTCATGGGCATTGTGAAGTCATTCCAGGCCCTACAAGCCCTTTTAAACCAATTTTCCCTGAGCTGCCAGTTTCAGTGAGCACTGGCAGAACACCTGCCTGCACACATGCAGACCTCAACCATTCCCCAGAACGCTCCTCCACTGCAAATGACTGCTAGAGCCCAGAGAATGTTAAAACCAGCAGAGTTGTAGTTCAGCCAGGAATAGAGCSAGTCTCCTCTTGTGCACAGAGCTCCTCTTAGGATTAGAGAGTATCCCTGCACCAAAGAAAGCATGAGCCAAAAGCATCCTAACAATAAATTTGCAGAAATGAAACAATTATCCCCACGTGTGTATCTGGTAAGCATTCAAGATAGCAGTACAGAAATGTGAAAAAAAAAAAAGGAAAAGAAAAAAAAAGTACAGAGCAGCATCATCTTGTTTATGGAGATTTACAGTTTTACAGAAGTGGCACAATTGATTAGTTGGCCTTATGAAGGAGAGAAATATCAGACAAGAATTATCAGCTAAGAAGTTAATCTTACTCCATCAGGAATCGTTAAATGCAAGAGCAAAATTTTGCTTCACCCACCACTGAAAAATTCCTTTTTTCTGCAAAACAAAAGTGGAGTGAGCCTTAGAGCACTAAAGAGCACACCTGCAATGAACCACCACGGGCCCCAGAGCGTGGCGCTTGGCRTGCGACGCCTTCCGCACGAAGGTGAGAACGGGCAGAGTGTACTCTGGAACACCCATGTCAGGCCACTGGGTATAGTGGTACTGAGTCACTGTGCGTCCACTAGACCTCCCTTTCTGGGAACCCTGCAACAAAAACAATAATTCCACATGTAAGCAGCCCACATCTTCCTTCATTTTATTTCCATACCTGATAGATGCTGAACTACTTCCCTTTTTAGTTGAAAGCATGCCACTGTGATCTGAATATTCCAGCCTTCAAAGAGAAGGGGAAGGACCAGTGCTTCTGYCTCACCAGCTTGACCACTGAGGGGAAAAATGACCTGACACTGTCTCAGAAAGCCATGGAGAACGATTAAGAGCACCAGAGGGTAACAAATTACAGCTGCTCTCAAGAGTCACCAGCTCTTCCTGCCACTCTGCTTCTTTGCTGAGTGAACAGAAGGGTAGGATTCATCTCACCCAGCTTTAGTGATCTAMAAGGTAAGCAGCCTTGTGTAGGCTGCTTTTCTAAGCTCCCTTCCTCCATGGCAAMTCAGAAAGCAGATCATCTCATTCAAAGGTTGGTTCCTAAAATAGGCAGAATAAATTAATTGATAGTAAACGTTGAACATTATGTATTAATTATGCAGGGAGGGTGAGAGGCTAAGTGTSTCAGACATTTATGTGGCTGGAATAAATTAGGTTTTCTCCTCAAAGTGACTAACATCATCCTGCTGAGCTGAGATCATGCTGGTTCTGATTACAATGAAACAAAGTGTGCATTCACCTGTCTTTAAAAAGGAAAATGCAGAGCTGAGGTGGGTAATTTAACTCATGCCACATTTTCTTCAAGTAGCTCTCTTTTCTAAAAATGCATCATCCTGCTATCCAGGCAAGCAAAGTCCACACTGGCTCTCCAATGTGATCAATGATTTTTCCCTGATGGTCCTACAGTTTTCTGAGTTTGTTCATCTGGTCAAATTAACTTGGCAACATCTTGGCTGGCTGAGATCTAGAGGATTCAGCTTTACATATACAGCAGRAAAGAGTTGTCAACTGCCTTAAAAWWWT
>CADDXX010000133.1:767392-835519 GCA_902810485.1 Alauda arvensis
TTTWAMACTTCCTTTTTCTCACTTGTGTTTTCAGGATGCCACAAACCTTTTTGATCTTGGTGTTTCTAAGAGTAAAGTTCCTCACAGTGTAATAGGCAAGTACATGAACACTCTTCTGAGTAACCAAGAAGTTCCCATATTCTTCACTACCTTCAGCAGGCCAGTACTGGTCACATTTTCTCTGTTAGAAAGAAATTTTCTCTGTTAGAACATTTATCTATAAATAATAGAGGAAAAAAACCCCTTAAAATGTCAAACTRTCGAGACTGTCAATAAACCCAGTTTGTAATAGACATGATCTTCTGTGCAGGAGAATAAATAACAATTATTTTGTGCTGTAGAGGGATAGTTGTGCAAAGACRCTCTTTATTTGGAAAACTCAAAAAAAGAGGTTTAAATCATACTATCAGAATTAAAATGRTCTAATATTGTGGAATTTTCTATTCTACAGATACTCTACAAACTAATGAAAATAACATGACCTATAGGAAAAATAGGAATACATCCAAGTCAGTAGAGCTGTATGTGGTTTCTGATTAGTTTATAGCATGGGCAGAATATATCTGGTAGTGAGGATAAGAGTGAGCCTGTGTATGGCTGGAATATACAGGAGAGAGCTGTGATATGTTCAGCCTTTTGGTTGGGTAGTCATATAGCCTTCTCTAAGAGTACTAGAAGAGTGCTTGTTTATAGCATGGTGTTGCAAATGAAGTGGTACTCCCAGTGCAGCCCTCATCTGCAACTGCTGCATCTGCTTCATCTGAGAGATGCTTTATAGGTTGTATGGTAAGATTTACATTCATTTTAAGCATTRCTGCCAGTGTATGGCAAGTGTGCTGCAGTCTCCTCATGTGAGCCCAGGGTACAGGTATCCTCCCATCACAGAATCAGAAACACACACACCCTGTGATGGGATTTGACCTCATTTTGTCTCMCTGGACAAACATGTGTCTGGTCATGTAGGCACAAAGGAACTGTGAGTACTGTGGGATGTTAACAGGGAGCAGAGAGTGAGTATCCAGAGAAGTTCACTTGAACTATGTTCTTCTCCTTTCCAGGGCCCAAGGCGACCCAGACAAAGTGCATAATGGCAAGCAGATTGGTAGCAGAATGTGGCACAAGGCCCACAGTCTGTCCACTTCTATTATACACAGGAAGTCTTTTTTCCAGTATAAGATTTTTTTGGTGGTTAGAACATGGTATTTTCAAGATTTATTGAATATTTTTTTTAGTTTCATGCTACAAATCCTCAACTGTATACTTCTGTAGCCAATCCAGGTACAAGAAACTACTTCAAACTATTGCTTTTTGCTCAATAATTGACTAAACCAGATTTTAAAAAGAAAGACAGGAGTTTGCTACTGGTAGATCTACCAACATCAGAGAAATAAAAAATGGACAGTGGTACTCATACCCTTCCTTTCTCAATGAGATTAGTTATCATCACAATAACTTCCACGTTATGTTCCCATATCATTCTCCAGAAATCTTCTGCTGTTGATTTTAGTGGCCCTTGTGCTGCRATGTAGGCTTTTGGCTTGTTGTAGCCCTAAATTGAAATATAAGAAATGACACTTGTCAAATCACTATCCATGAGCAAAAGGAGCTTGGGCAGAGTACATGGCATTTTATGTATTTATTTTTAAAGACTCTGAAAAGCTTTTAAGCACTTTTAAATTTTAAACTATTGAAATTGCACAAACCCTGGGGTATCAGATCACATATGAATACAACTCTTATGCCAATGTGTATCATTCCAGCAAATAGGATATGTATATTCAGACACCTGTGTTTATGCAGAACATTGACATGATAGTGATTGTGAGACACACAGACATGTGTTGCAAAAGTGGTTTAAAAAAATGAATCATGATCATTCACATGTAAATAATTATGTAATGAAAACTGCTAATGGTATTTTGGTGAGGCTCTGAGACAAATGACATTTTACCTTCATGAGATTACCTCAGATGGGAGAATTAAGCACTCAGATGAGATATACTTCTAAAATGACTCAGATGTGACAGGACATTTTTTCTTTAAAAACACCCCTCATTAAGCTGCAGCTGCTACAATATCAAGATGGATTCAAGAAAGAATTGGCATTTTACCTTTAACTTCACAAGCTTAACTTGTCTAAACTAATTTTGTCATAAAAGTTTTTTTAACAGAATCTGTAGTATTGTGATACCTTTTTTACATAAATCTGTTCATCTCCATGCATGTTTTTTTACAGAAAATGCTGACAGATCAATAGGTCAATGGACAGAAAAAGGCACTTACATCGACGTAGTTGGCATTAATGTAATCAGTCAGTTTTCCATCCTTTTCAGCAAGCTGTGCTAATTTAACCCTAGTATGATCATCTGCAKTAAAAYAAGAGAGAAAATAAGCAATTTTTGGTAAGAATTRTATTCTTTCTTGTAAAAATAATGAAATTTATTTTTTACAACATGTAAGGCCAATACAGCAACAATCACATAAGCAAACATCCTCTCCTTACGTATGAATCAGATTAAAAATTCTAATTTGCAGAAAAATAAAGAAATKAATCCAGTTTGAAGGGATTCAGAATCTATTCATCTGCACAGCAGCACCTGGGGTCCTTTTAGCCACTGTGACAGTGGCACTACAGAGGCCACAGTGACACTAYGGCCTCTAGCTGCTGCTTGTAAAGGTGTATAGGTCTTCCATAAGCCTGGTGCCATGACTGCCAAATCTGCACAGTGGGATGGCTCCAAACAACAGCAGGCCCCAGTGTTGTGGAACTTTAATTCCAAGTTAAAAGAGTGGACTCTGGAGAGCAAAGGGACTTTGAAAACGCTGGTCATCTGAGGGGTCAGCCATCAGGGTGAGCTGAAATGTTCTGTAGCTGCACTGATTGTAAGAACTACACTTGAGTCCTGTATTGGGGACAATTCTTGCTACTTCAGCTGCCCTAAGCTGCCTCTGCACTGCTCTTTAATAAAACAAGCCTGGTCATACCTTTTGTATGATCAGGTACAAACACAGTGGCAGAAGAAAATCCCTGAGTTTTTGTCCCTTTAGAAACATATTTAGCCAGGGGTATTGGCATTTCTTGTTGCTGGTTTACAATTGCCTTCTGCCAGACAACTGACTGTCACTTTTTTAATTAAGACTTAGTGATGCTGAATGCTGAAGATATATTTAATTTAGAGCTTCCTTGTAATCAGAACAAAGTTGTCATGCTRTAGAGAGTTAAGAAAAAAAAAAGTATTGAGCCACCAAATGCTCAAAGCCCCAGAGGCAGTAGTTTGAAAGAGAGATTAACAAAACKGAATAGATGTGTTTCAGAGAAGAAAAATCTGGGAGAATGAAGCAATGGGAAAACAAGTGTACTGGCTAATGAAGCTGTTCTATCATGTTGTTGCCAGGCATAATACAACACAAAACCAGAAAATTTATGTTTATATATGACAGTAAATATATCCAGGGATTTTGAAGCTCATAGAGACAATAAATCACCATTATTCTAAATCAAAGATGGATTAATTCTGACAATCAAAGCTTCTTTGGCTTTCTAATGGCATTGTAATGAAATCTTCCAACTCCCTTTGGGTCACTGCAGAAGACACAAATATACCTTGGTAACACACTCAAATATAGCTTGTTAACACACCCTCACCAAAGCAACAGAATGTCAGACTAACTTGAAGAAACGTGAAATCTGATGCTAACTCCTCTCCAWGGAGCACTTTCCTGAACAGTAGCTGGAGGTTTCAGTGTAGAAGTATTTTTGCTCCTGCTGATAACATATAAATCTATACATGTTCATAATTGTTTCTCACACAAAACAACGAGTGATGCCTTTACTTACAAGCAACGATGTTTATGTATCGATTCTTATTCTTGTTGTCAGGGTGATTAGAGCTGTCTGATGTAATACCTAGATCTACAGTACAGCTCTGGATTTCCTGAAAAAAAGTATGTCACACTTTAGTAACTATTAAGACACATAAAATGTCTTTAAATACAGTAAGCAAGCATGAAAAGAACCACAACCTTATACCCAAATATCTATGATATTTTACAACTACTTCATTGCTAAAAAAAATGCAGTGAAATAATTCCTTACCTGATAAAACTCTTTCAGTGTCTAATGAGGGAATGAATGCAAAAAAAGTAAAAAAAATCAAATTCCACAGCACAGAACAAATGGATAAGTGTTTATATAAATTACGATTACTATATGGAAAACAGTTATGGTCATGCAATATATTCATAATAACAAGAAAACTGAATACTGAATATTTTGAGGTAACTCCTAAAGGAAACAAGAGGTAATTTTCCCAGTTAAAATGCTGGCATCTCTTTTCCTATCTTTATCTTTAATGTTAGACCTTAGGCCAGTGAAAGCTTGTACATATGAGCAAGAACACAGACCTTAGCCAGATTGCCATATACTTGACAGTTCACTGGAATTTTTGTGTCCTTATAAATGCATTAGTTTCTCTGGGTGAGAGTGAAGCCAACACAGTGAAACCAACAATTTTATAAAGGGAGAGACAGGCTTGACAAGACAGGCACAACGTCTGTAAGACTCACAAAATTAATTCATTTTATTGATACTTTTGCTGACAGGAAACTCAAGCATTTATAAGGTCCACATTTTTAAACAGCAAATACATTGTCATCACTAAAAGTACTAAAGATGTTTCCCAACACTCTTTATTAYTAATTTTAAAGCCAATCATGTTAATCTACTTAAATATACATATGAAATGTGATTGTCAGATTAAAAATTAGATTTTAAATGAGTTATTTTGTAGTAATATAAAAAAAACTTGTGACCCTCCCACAAACAAACATCTGAACCACCCTTGTACTCTTCATATATATGCTAACTCTGTGAAGATAATTACTATATTTCAGTTTTTCCTAATCATCTGAGTTTTCTATCAGTAGAGAAAAGAACAGAACACCAGTGGGGTAGACCATAAAGCCAAAAAAGATCTCCAAGAAGTGATGAGGACACTGATTTTTTTCTCAGTAATAGTAAAAACTAGCATGAAATATTTTTGATTATGCGGCTGTAGTTCAGTGACATGCACTATACTTGGTCTTTAGATCACTGCCATGATTTAGGAAAAGTAAAATTGTAGAAAAAGATCAGTTTAGAATGAACAATCTGATTTCTGYATTGCTGCACTCACTAATGGTGAAAGAACTTTGTATCCACTGTATTYACATGCAGTCCTTCAACATCTGCTCTTATTAATAGCTAGTCAAGCTGGAGTCCAGTTCCATCAGTGCATATGCACATGTGTAATATATGAATATGTACTAGACATTCAAAGTGCTTACAAATTTGGTCAAATGGATATTCTAAATGTTAAATGAATTGAAGAAGAAATGCTGATGAAGAAGGTTATGTGAAGGACATGGAATTTTTGATCCAGCAGATCACAATACATTGGCTGAGGAAACAAAAGCAAAACCTAACGATGCAAAACTCTGAATTTTTACTTTCATTATTGTTTTTGCAACAGGAATTTTGCAATCATCTTAAAAATTAATATAGATTTTGTAAAATACTTGTTTCCATCCCAACTGACTGATTTTATTAGAAATCTCTTGTAAAAATTGCTAATGGCACAGCTTTCATTACGGCATTTGGGGTTTTAATGTTTGTGTGAATTAAGTTAGAACGTATCTGTTCTAACTTAATTCACATAATTGCAGTACATGAGTGAGACCAACAGTGAAGATCATTAGTTACATATGGTGATAGTAACATTATAAGAGTAGAGCATCTGCTACAACATTTTGAAATACCTCTTATGAACCATATACTTTACGAAAAGAACTGGTAAAACTTTCACTACCACATGTGAAGACTACATTAGCTCCCCTGTTAATCAGAAGTCTTGCCATATGTACTCATTTTTACTTCCATTTTAYTTTCTCAGTAAATGGAACAAGCAAATGTGGGCTTCTGCAAAATTCAATTGTCATTAGTATTGGAAAAGCTTTAGATCTATCACTGTATCTGATAAACCATATACATTGCACTACCTTTGCATAGTTTATTCAAAGTCATTCAGTATTTTATCACCATAATAAACATTCCCATTTGTATTCCAGTCCTGTTAGCTTTTAGGAAYCTCCCTAGGCTTTATGCATAAACTCCATACTGGGCTCAAAGCACTCACGTTTACATGCATACATGAAATTGGTGCCCAAGTCAGAATGCAACGCCCCAATTTTTGTTTGCAGGCATTTAAACTTAACATTATTTGTACGTGCTAATAAAAACATGACATCATAGAGCCATACCTCAAATTCTTCAGAAAAACCATTACTTGCATGTAAATCTGCAACATGTTTGGGAAAATGCTTTATTGGAATTGCTCCAACATCATCTTAGGGGTGGGAAAAGACAAAAAATATATTTATGTAGAATAAAAAGCCAGTGACATATAATGAAGTTTATATGTAGGCAATCCACAAAACATCCTGAAATAAAATTCTTGGTATGAACTTTGGCTATGCACCTCCCAAAAGAATGCAAGATTCTTTGAYGCCATTAACATTTCTAAAATAGTTACCCAACACGTGTACATTTGTAAATTATTATTTGGAAAAAAGATTATGAAAATGCCTTGCTAGGTCTTTCTCTGTCTGTAAGCCCCATAAATCATGTTGCTGATTCTGCAAGATGCTGAGCTTGTCTGTAAACAGAAGAACACACAAAATTCCCTGTGAAGTCAAGGAGATATGGGAGGATTAGCTCTTTGCTACAAGATGTTCAAAGGGAGAGAGCAGAGCTCTGAATAACRCTGATAAAGTAGGAATGATCAAGCAGAGTTCTCTGGGTGCTCCACACTGATTAGTGTTGCAYTGGAACTTGGATCCAGAATAGGGCTGAGCCACACASTCCCAAGCCTACTAAACAGAATCAGCATTATGCCAGTATTTTCATATTAACTGACTGTTGCATGTTTGCACTGGCATCCAAAAGAAACAGGAAATTAATTTTCATMTTTTACTGCATTAGTGACCTCTCATACAGAATTTCTCCCAGCTCTCCTTGTGATTCTATGATTACMCATTGATAATTATCTTATGTATTATCATGGCAGTACTGACCACAGATTTTCACATCAGGCTTCATACTTCAAGTTTTAAATGACTTAAAAAACAAGATTTATGTTTAAGACTTTTTTGCTACCCACAAAGAAAAAGTCTACACTCTTGAGGAATAAATGTGATTAATCCATTTTACTTTAGACAAATACTAAAAAGCACTTGTGTAGAATATGCATGAAGAATCCCATCAAAAACCTTTGGGACTTTTAATCTTCTCTTTACTGCAAATATGCTGTATAAAMAAAGTCATCTGTTTGCTAAAGGATGACATTATTTCACTTGTTTTGGTTCTGAAGAATAATTTTATTGGGTTTTTTTAAAAGCCTTTCATGGTTTAAAAATATGTTTATTTCACAATCTATAATTTCTTCACCATTTCATATGTGAACAAAATGTCAGAAACACTGAACAAGGACCTAATAATTTTAGCTTTCAGTTAACCAAGAATTTGTAAGTTTGTACTAAGACCCATCTGGTCTTCCACTTATATCTAGATCYGAATACAAAAAGTGAATTTATTCAGTCAAGCCTAAGAGAAGCTGAACAAAKGTGTAACACAATCTTTACACTTTGGAGATGAAACCTGTCATGAAGTGYTTATCCTAACGATATCCAAGCACAAAACCAAAAGGGAAGGTAAATAACCCAAAGAGTGAGTAAAATAGTGGAGAAACAGATCTTAGGTTTTGTTTCCTTGCCTGTGCAAATCTCCCAATTCAATCACTTCTGAACCCAGGAGTGTATTTTATATTTGGATGGCAGGTATTACTTCAAACTACTTAGAGTTTGATAGTGGATCTGAATCCTATCCTGTAATTCATTACTACWTGAATGCATCTTTGAACTGTGCTGTGAAGAGCCATGGCATTTTCTGTAACTGCAGATCTCCTATTTCTGTCAATGAAAGGAAGGAAAATTTAATATATAATTCTATGGAAGGAAAACTTAATATATACTGAGATCTGTGGAGTGTGCTTTTGATAACAGCCATAAGAATTAAACTTAGCAGTTGCAAAACACTCTTCCTGACTTACACTCTTTTCTAGTATTATATTTTAATTAGATGCAATTGTAAAATTACATTGCTGAGACATTTGTGCAATAGAAAACACAGTAACTGTTCACTTGACATCTGTTCCATGCAAAATAGAGAACACTATTTCCTCAGTGCTTGCAGCTTTTTCCATAAAATATTTTGTGTATCCTCAGTAACTTAGAAAATTTTTTCTCTTTAATCACCATTTATCGCCATTTCAGAAGGAAAACCTCCGGCTTCAAAACACGCATTTTAGGCACTCAGAATAACTGTAAGTGCAATTATGACAATGGAAAACACTTTCCCCCTGAGGTGAGCTGGTCAGGAAAAACTGTAAGAAAATTATGCAGTTGTAGTGCAATATAGTTAATGGTGGAGAGTTAWAGCAGAGATTTCCTTGTAATTATTGCTGCTTGACATTCATATCAATCGTGTTTTCTGAAATCAAGCCAGAGGTCTGCTTTTTAACCATTTAGTAAAAGGTTATGCATCTCCTACCAGCGGCAATTCACACAAGATGCATTTGAAGATGTCTACAGTTCAGTTAAAATGGAAGMCCATTATGTTTGGGATTTATTTGATTAAATGTGCTTACTAGTTATTYACACAAGGGCTGATTTTCTTCCTTTAGTCATTCCATGAGAATCCATCTCCTTGTACAATAGCACAGTTTGCAAAAACATTACTTGTGGAACAAGATCACTTTGTCTCATAGGTGAGAATGTGGCTTAGGATCTGTTTCAGAATTAATCTATTTTGGGTTTAAATAGATGAATGAAATTAACCTATTTTATTCTACACAGACTGAAAAAGCTGGAAGGCTGCATGTGCTCCTCTGACACTCTTTGAAAAAACAAAGGAAACAATTTGTCCAAATAAATGTGCTGGATATAAAATCGTAAGATGCTAAAAATATTCTGAACTTCTGCATTATTTTCATGAGAGGTTCACATACCTTTATCACAGTAATTATGTTAGTAAAATATGTAAGTATAAGAATATGCTGTAATTTCAAGTGAAATGCAGACAGATGAGGCACATCCCCATCCTRCTGGTGAAAAAGAATAGGACATGTTCTATACACAGGTGACAAATCCAATTAAAGGCAGAAACACAACTGAGTATGTTGCTGGTGTAATCCTCAAGAGCTATTTAGTGTAGCTCAGATGGCTACATGAGCAGCCACACTTAAAATGGCTACAAAGCCCAGAGTATCCTTGAGGCAACTCTATAAGCTGAAGATACTTCTCTTCTGTGTTACCTACAGAAGAGACTATCAGTAACACAAGTCTGCCAGTATCAAGTGTTCCTGTTTACACAGATTTGTACAAGAGATTACAAATCTCTGGTTTACAGATGTTATGGTATATGAAGAATTCATATTAAGACATATAAAGCAGCATCTTCCAACAGCTAACACCAATCCACAGAACAGTTGCCAAAAATACCTGAGACTGGGAAGATTGGAGCTGGGGGAGCAGAAATCACTCGAGGTGATGTATTATCTTCTAAATAGAAATGAGCAGTCTGGAAACATTTCCTAAAGAGGAACAAATATACAAAAATATTGAAAAAGAAAATGTAACAAAAAAGAAACCAACAAAACCCCACCAAAACATTATCTGAGATGCTTTGGAATTCTGGCATTATTGAGTCAGAAAGAAAAATCATGGTTTTGAAAAACAATTTTCGTGGAGTGTCAAATACTACTGCTACAATATAAATATTCCCCCAGCACATCACCAAATTATGCATACAATATTAAGATACTACATTACCTCCTCAGCATAATACATAGTTCATGCATCTTTACCTATACCAGAGGCAGAAGATAGAGCACATCAGACAYAGTGACAGCTGAAAGAGAAACTCTGCATCAAAAGCTACTGTAGATGCTGCACAACTCCAAATACAAAAAATGCCACTGTCTTCCTTACTTATCCAAATTTGCTTAAATAATTACTGTTCCCTTTCATGTGATGATGCTAGCCTGAAGATGGAGCAGTGTTYGAGATCAGTTCTGGTAGTTCATTGATAGGTGCTACTGCAGACACGGAACACAATAAAAGATAAGGTGCCCTGGAACAGCCAGAACAGTGGCTCTAGAACTCCTGTGGCTGSGGCTAAACAACTTTTCATAATGTAATTGCAACACCTTAACCAAGGAGGACTTTCCAAAGCTGACAGACACWAACAGGGGTATTTCTATCTGCAGGAGATGCCAGCTTTGTTGCAAAAACATTGAAGTATGAATACAAATGSAACCAACCTTAACAATGACCCACAATGTTATTTGTATCTGTGCTGTAATCCAGATGTGAAGATAATAGGAATAGCATCTGTTAAGAATCCAAGCTATTCAAAGGAATGAATAACCAACTGCTGCTGYAAGCATTGCAAAGCCTCTATAATTAAAAAATCTCCATATGATTAGACATGCTAATAACAATCTTAACTTTGGGTCACTTAATCTGAAATATTATTCACTAATCATTACATTTAAAAAGAAATATATGCATCATGAAAATACTAATCTCATTTAATATTTACAAGATTCTTCTTCTTCAAAGCTGTTGGCTGCAGCTCTTGTATGATGGTTTGTTACTCTGTTTAATCACTGTTATTTCAAACTCTGTACCWTTCCTGCATCACTGCAGTCATAAAAACCCTCATATAATTGTTAAAAACAAAAATAAATTTTGAAGATACTTTGGGAAATAGATAGGGAATATGTAGCTGTTGTCATTCTTTCCAGAACCATTAATATAGATAATAAAGACTTTGGTAAGCTTTTTGAATTAAGCCTCTGGGAAAATGCCCGTATTCTCAGAATGTGTTTGGAATTTTTGATCAGTATACAATACAGATCCTCTTAAAACACAAGAAAAAGCAGACAGCTACCTAAAAGGGAAAACTGAGGCATGCAAAATAGTTCCGGTAATTCACATGACAATCAAATCTGAAGTCCAGCTAGAATTCTCTAAAAGTRTATTTGTGATGTTCACAGAGAAGCTTTGGCTCTGCATGAGATATCTGGAGCAATGCTATCTGTTATGTACTAGAAATGGCAATTTTGGATGCAGACCAAGAAAACATTCAGGAGGTACCTGGGAACACCGTTTTAAATTTTAGAGTCTCTAGCATCAGAGGTGAGAGAGGCTGCTTCAACACTAGCATAAACTGTGTGTGAAATATCTGTGAAATGCAGACAAGTCTCCAAGTCGTCAAATCACTGAACACTTTGGAAAGTCTGGCCCTGYCTGCTGGACACAGTGAATGCTGTATTGTGTTTATAAAAAACTGCACCAACCAAACATGCCAAGCAGTCTGATGCTAAAGCTCCAAACCCAAAAAGTGTCCTTGCCCCAGGCATCTACTGCTTGTGAACAACCATCATATGCAAGGTTTATGGACAAACGTTGTCACCTATTTGCTTGAGAAAAGACTGAGCTGTAAAGAATTTAATTAGCATGATGACTTTCACATCTAAAGCTGTACTTAAAATGTCCTCATATTATGCCATACACTCATTATTCTTCACTGAGCCAATCTATTTTTAATCTTTAAAAAGTTAATTGTGGCTGAAAATAAATTACACCCTTAGCACATTTGGGAGACAAATTCATAGCAGTTGACTTAACCTGTAAAAAGACTCATAAATAGGCACTCCATCTGTTTCTGCATCAGCACTGAAAGCCTTCATGACTAAACCTAATGTTAATACTCACATCTTGTTAATTATCACTTGTTGTTAATGAAAAAAGTGATGACTATTTCAAACTTCCAGACAAAGGTCCCATCACTCTAACCTGATTATTTAATTTACACCTTTCATCACAGCACTTAGATCTCCAACCTAAAACTGTAATTTGTAATTTAGACACTGCACTTGTTCAAACACACACTTTATATTTGGGGGCAGGGAATTAATTACAGTGTCTGGATCTCTACAGCAGCAGCAACACTTCAGTCTGACAGGAGGGTTACCAGATCTGAATGAACACTACAGTGGGAACTACTTGGGACTACAAGACTAAGCCTCAGACTGTGAGGGACACAGATTTTTTAGCATTTGGGCCCCTGGACCCTGGCTGAGGATGTGTGCTTACTTCTGCCCTGGGGCAGGGACTGCTCAGAGCTGGGCTGGGATTGTGGCTGAGGCTGGCAAGGAGCTCAGCACCCTCTGTGCATGGGACTGTGTTGGTGTGCAGAGTGCTCCTGCCCCAGGGACTCAGCAAGGGAGCTGAGCTCTGCAAGCCACAGGCATCTGGGAGAGGATGTGTTTGTGCTTCTGCTGCTCATGCAGAATGGTCTTAGAGGCATGATTACTTCATTCTCTGAGGACTTCAGTGTCTTTTGAACTCACAGGATTATCTGCCAGTAGGTATCTCAAACACTTTGTAGATTTAAAAAAAATGTTCAGATAATTTAAAGATCTGGTGAAGTCAAAGGATCTATAAGTGGATCCTCAATGATGCAAATTATTCAGTTTTTCAATAGCTGCAATAATTTTTATGCTTGTCTACTGGAATTTTAATTGTCAGATTTTGTTAAGACTTATTTATGACACGGCACAGTGTTGAGAAGTTTTTCCTTTATTGATGGGTAAGTGTGGCTTCTGTATATTTAAATCKGGTTTAAGTGTTTCTGCATGTGCAAGTTTAATGATCCTCAGAGAGGCTTCTCAACTGTTCCCATAAACTTATCACAGGACTCAAGGCGTTAGTTCAAATCATGACTAAGAAAATGAATGTTCTCTGACAGGTATGTTTCAAATTATATAGGGTGGTAGAGGAAAACTAAAATTCAAATAACTGCTCAGGGTGTTGTCTGTCATCAGGATGGTAATTTCTGAAGTGTTGTTATCACAAAATGTCTAACAGGCTGCATGACARGT
Organism: Alauda arvensis; assembly: GCA_902810485.1. Lineage (NCBI taxonomy): Eukaryota > Metazoa > Chordata > Aves > Passeriformes > Alaudidae > Alauda > Alauda arvensis. Next base: position 780,436 of record CADDXX010000133.1, read on the forward strand.
ACTCAACTGATACTCAGTATGTCTACAGATGCAAATGGACCTGGAAGTGCATTAGCAGTTTGTGGTTCATCTCTTTAGAGCTGGTCTTTTACTACCATTCACCTATGCTTTTTGAAAAAGAATTTTGAATAGTAGAGCTCCCACTGATAACTGTTACCATGTTACTATTCTCCAAGCTCACTAATAATAAGCATTATATAATCTGCACAAACATGAATAATTAATCAAAATGGTAATAATGAAGCTATCAAGAAAGAGAGCAAGTACATTCAGTTATTCCCRCCACATCTCTGCTGCAGGAACTCAGAAAGTAGACAGATACTGAAACAAATGGATGGACTCTAGATTCGAACAGAAAATTCTCTCTAAAGCTTTTTTAAAAAGTCTATCTGGACAGCAAGGCTACTAGACAGGGTAAAGAATCTCCTTGTTTATTCCACTGTAATCTTAATCATGCTCAAGAAATGAAAGGAAAATGACATTGCTTGAAAATTGCTTGAATTACAAAAGATACACAAAACCAGAGTAGTTAAAAACCATGTATTTTCCTACTCGTAATTATTCAATCTTTACATAATATTGCCATTAGAAGTTTTAATCCCTATCAGAGAAATAAATATCTATCAAAAAAAAAAAAGGATTGAATTTGTGCCTAATGAGATAGTGAAGAGATTGAGGAATTTTCTCAAGTGCTGATTAACAATTTCATTTAAAAAAACCCCAAAACCAAAACCCAAACAACAGATGGTACAGAATTATTTTTCTGTATACAGAAATGACTTGTAATACAAGTCATTAAAGTGAAGAAATAAATAATTTTGCCTTTCTTTAACCTTGAGAGACTGGAACTTGTTGCTCTTGGTAGTTATYTGGCTTTAAACCAAATAACACACCTTTTGTATATTCAAATACAGAGCTAATACTGGAAACAACCCAAAGCACTATTCACTCMAGCACTAGCTGAGATAGACCAATGGTTTTTCTGGACTACCACTGTAAAAGAAATATAGAATAACTTATTATAAACCTAAATGCTTTTATGAGCCTTAATAAGTGAAAATAATTGCCCTAAATTAGGGAAAAAAAAGGCACATTAGAAAAAGAAACATTACCATCTAAGAGCAATTATTTTAAAACAACTAAATCTAAMTTTTAGAAAAATCTTACAGAGTTTCTACTAATATTTTCCAGGCCTAATAAAATCTGCATAGCAATGAAGTTAATATTCTGATTTTTTTTCCAGTCTTTAAAAACAGGTGAGTGTTTTGGCAACTTTGAAAGAGGGCTGTAAAGTCCTATCTACAATGCATAGTCTTTATGCTCTTATTCCTCTGAAATAAGAAATAGTTACTGGTGTTATCATAATGTCAAGAGAATTTTGAGGATTAACAATAAAAGAGCTCCATATTTTATTTTGTAGTACACAAGAAATACAGAAAAGATTAGATTCAAGGCAAGAAGATAATATTGCTAACAGGATTTTTGTTTTATTTTGAAAGACCTGTTTTACAGAATTGTTCATTCCCAGAGAAAGAATACAAAATGAACACAATGTTATTCGACAAAAACAAGCTTGTAACATGTAGGATTACTAGAACTGCATTGTACAATCTGGGTCTTTAAATGCATGGCCTTCTTTGGCAAATAGAAGAGATTTCAAATACTGTTCAGCATCAGGGATGAAACCCTTTGGAAGTTGAATATGAACAATCATGTTGCATAACATGAATGACAGGAAAGATTCTCAGTATGCAAGTGGTTAACTGGAAATCCTGGGATGGAGAATAGAGTTATCCAACTAAGCATAAATTAAGAAATGAGTTTTGCAATTATTATGGCAATCAAATATTACTTTGAAAAGCAGAAGAAATATTTCTCAAGGTTYATTGATCAAGGGTCTTTAGTCATGGCAAAGGCTGTCTGACTCACTAGCACACTTGGCGGGAACAAAGGATGCTTGAACTTAATTTCTCCTGTCTAGTCTGTTTAGGGATGGAATGAATTCTGTCCCCATGTGGGACACACCCTGATAGGCTGACAGAAAACCAGTGTCAGGACACTAGAAGAAAAGTTAGTGAGCACAATCCTGACATCACAGCCTAGAGATTACAGKAGTCAGTAGTATGGAAAGGGCCAGTTATTGGTTCTCCACCGATTTTTTTCACTTCAGATTAAGCCGGACTATTTGGGGTGAAGGAAGAAGAGAAGCTCTGGAGGCATCTCAAAGAAGATGTTTGGGCCTGTCTTCCCACTTCTTTGTACAGTCCTTGTAAGAGCAAGGTCCTGCTTCTGGCTGCTAGTTTATGYCTTAGCACAGCAGAAGCCAGATCAAGTTTCAGGCAATCACTCAAGTAGAGGGTTTTGCAACTTATTTYCCCCTTCCACCCTACCACAGCATTCCCTCCCTGAAAACTGGCACACTTGCCAAAGTCTTAGGGCTGTGCAAGAGTTTTGAGAGCTTAAGAAGATATGTCCATAGGAAGACTGACTTTAACTAGAACCAACAGAAGARTGACAAAACCTTGAGCATTGCCACATACCTCCACGTGGCTGACAAACTTCCTGGTACATTTTTAGTTTGGGCCAACTTGCAGTATTACACACAATTCTTGACACAATTTGTGGTTAGCACAGGGCAGAGGTCATCCCCTGTAAGCAATTTCCAGTAAGCAATGTGAATGCAACCACTCTTTTTACCCTCTCTGAGGGAAGTAATTTCAGCTGTATGGAAGAGATCTGTGCCTGGCTAGCTGGTCTGTTTTATTTTATAGTGTGGACACAGYTTTTTGCTCTTACTGATATGTTATAAAGACTTCTAATAACCATCRATACTCTTTATCCTATTTGGTTTTTTTGCTGGCTAATCAATTTATCAAGTCACAGAGAAACATGTCCATGAGGACACCTGAGCACATGTGCACATGAAACACATCCATAGTTATTACTAAAGCTTTGAAAGACTGCAGAGCTAATTTCAGTTTGTCAGAATCACGAAGTAGAATGACTTTTTAATCACAGAACATCCTAAGGGTTACTCAGTAAATGACCTTCAAACAGTTACACTTACAGTATCATTAAACTATCTCCTTTCTGTCTTCCACACCGTGTCAGCTGCAGCACACTCCTACAGTGCCTTATGAATTGCTTATTTACATGGTCCTGTTGAAGACCACAGATTCTCATTCTAAAGTGAGAACTACCTTTTTTAATGGTTAAAGGATWGGAAAGATAGTAAACAGCCCCATGCCATGATATTTATTTTTCTTCTCCCTCTTGCTCTTCCCAGTGCTCTGTTAAGTCATTTTGTTTCAAGGCATCAATCACGAGTTATTGTTTACTAAAGTCTGTCAATATGGGAATAGAATATCTGCAGTGGTTAAAACCTCTGAAAAAAAAAAGTAAAAAAAATTGCAGCTGAGTATCTTGGACAGAAGCCATGTTATTTTGTCATCTTTATGACACTGAGSAATATGAAGGTAAGCTAAGAGACAAGATCCAGTCTCCCTCCTGTAAACCAGCTCAATAATGCCAARTCAATTTTTTCAAATCATAGCTCTTTAGAACTGAAAAAAAGATCAACCAAAAAACAACTTACCTCCAGTAAATGAGAATACCCACAAGAATCACTAGACAGATAAAAGTCAGGGCTGATACGACCACAAGKGGTATAACTGTCTTCTTCTCTGATTCCAGACTCTCAGCTAGACCAATACGAGACTCATGGCTAATATTACTTGCCTCTGCAGTCAGAGAAAATTGAAACAGTCCATGTTTAAATTCTGAGAAATGCACAGCACAGGTGAATGTGTCTTATAATGAGCCTACTTAATATCACTTACCTCTATTTTTTACTATGTACCGCAGAAAGCTTATACATTTGCAAACCAGCTTACAGAAGATAAGGAGATAGAGGGTAAAGCAAAGTGTTCAAGCTTATGTGACTCAGCCTTCCAGCAGTGGAGACTTCTCTTTGTAAGAATAGCAGACTGTTGTTAAAATTCAGAAGAAAGTTTTTTTTTTTTATTTTAATCGGTTTTATTTGCTGAAAGCCAAATGAGTTAAGAAATCTGAATACATAATATTGGAGTGCTCATTGRAATTGTTATTAAACTGTCAGTCATGTAATGCAAATCACTTCACTGGCTAATRGGTTAATATGAAAATTATCTTGCAATAGTCTTTACGTGTTTGCTGTATTGCAGTTTAGCTTTCTGTATTTTTATCCATTGCCCATTCTGTAAACTGCCTTACTGATACACCCTGCTTCCTTTGAATCTAATTGCCTCTCTCAACTATACTGGAACCACAATTAAGTTTCCCACCTCCATCTTTACTGGTGATCAAATAATTATTTAGATATTGCTTTGGTTTCATATTTCTGTGAGCCATATAATGTTGGATGACAGAAATATTTGGACATAGGAGTCTTTATCAATATATTTTACAATTTTATTAAAGAATGAAACACGATGGTGGACAACACCAATACTTTATTTTTAGCTTTGTTCATATCTCAAGAACTAAGTATCTTAAAGTTATGACTCTGATGTAAAATAACTGACTTATTTCAATCTGTGCAGTTTACTGTGAACATKATTTGACTTAAAATGGAAAAGCAAGCATTTTTTGTGCTTTTTAGAATTAAATCCCTAGAATGTTTTCTGCTTTTGTAAGCAGTCCTAATTCAATGAATTTTCTGTATAAGAGTGGAATTTTGCTGTACAGAAAACATCTGCACACCACTGGGATTTCAAGAGACCAATTTTACAGGAATGAAAAGCTTTTACACAAAGGGAGAAGGAATGAAGTTGAATCTGGGGAAAAAAAAAGACAGCAAATTACATGCTCTAAATAGGATGTGAAAAAACAAATGGCTTCACACAGGACAGGTTTCCARGCAGCTCTATTTGCTTCCATTTTCTTGAGTTTGGAGGCTTTCAGGACTTTATGTGCAAAAAGGTCTAGGTTCTAATTTTGCAGATGTCTTCTTGGTTTTAATTCAAAATACTCTTTAACACCCATATCAATCACTTCTCTTTAAATTCTGCAGCTCAATGGACAAAGTAATTGAAGGCACAAAGTTTCTTCTGAAAAATCTCCAAGTGTCTGATGAGTAGGTTAAAATTGGCACTTCCTATTGATTTCAGAGAAAAACTATGTGTATGCATGAGAAAACACARTAAGATCCCTTTGAAACAGCCAGACTTGCTTATCCAACTCTGGACTAATTCACAGCACAAAATTCAATCCTATCTGTGTGATGACAGGRTTCCTTCAAACTTCATGACCATATTCTATTAGGTCTCCTCCCATGGAGAATGAAATGCAGGCTTCTCCTGTAACAGAGGGTTTCTTGCCTACTTGGCTATCACTCCAATGATGTAGCTGAAAAGGCAGTCTCAGCTATAGCAGATTTCTTTGATTTCTAATAACTGATATGTCTGAATCCTTTACGTATTTCTTTCTAATTATTTGCCTTAGTTTTTCAACAGAAGTTGAAAGGYAGTCATAGAGGTCTTATGGAGAATATCTTAGTTCAGAACAAGCTTAATTATGCATTAGCAACTACAAGAATGGTAAAAGTTTAAATTACAATTTTTTCCTGTAATGGTCACAACAATTTCACCAATTTCTGCAAAGTCCACTGCAATGTATAAGTAAGTTCTCAGGTGAGAGATTCATTTTTGTGTTTGTTTCATTTCTTTATAATTTAATTAAKCAAGTATGTCTTTGATTTACAGGAGACTGTGTCAGACATGCTGAAATTGAATGTTCAGTTTATTAAAAGCCAGTATTTGGCATAATGTATTGGAAAAAAAGTAATGCACATGCAATGATACTGTGGAGTGTCTTTCAATAATATTTAGAAGCCAAACTAAGTCTGTTGTMCTCCTCCTCCTCCAGTACTGTATGATCCTTTTTGAGTTACAATTGGTAAAAATTCAAATGACACCCATTAAGTGTGGTGCCATGTGTATAAACTCTAGTATCTTATGGCAACACTTCTACCAGTAACATGGGTTTTGAAATATTAATGTTATTTTTGCTTATTTTTGAAGGAATGTTATGCATTTTACACAAAGTGKTAACTACTTACCAGTGAACTAATTCACTTATTGATTCAGTTTTGTAACACCTACCTTGCTAGGACTCTTAGTAATGTCAATGTTTTTTATTCTCTTTTAATTTTCATTTTCTATTTTTCACATTCTACTCGCCCCAAATTTATCAAGTTTCAATTTACCACCTTTTCATATTAGTATTCTGTTGCTCACGAGGAATACAACCTTACGTAATTCAGTTGCATACTTATTTGTAAGACTGGGCTGAAACCTTCCCATGCTTTGTGAATTCCACTCCTCAATGGATTTAGTTGAATGATACTGCCCTCTACAGATGCTGCAAGTGCATAACAGAAGTTCAATTTATTTTTTAAAATACCAATTCAACTTTTTTTGTTGTTCATTTTTTTTCAAGAGATCATAGATTATTTTTGACTTGATTCTTTGATTTTCAATTCTCTAACACAAGAAGGAATGAAAATGACGTGTCTGAAAACTTCAGATTTTCCATAGTGCATTTTTAAATACAAAGGAAATGTGTTAYGAGTTTTGACTTCTGACTTTATCCTTGGAATCATGGGTTACAAATACTCTTGCTGAATTTAAGAGGAATAAATAAAAAAATGTCATTAAATATAAACAGTTAGAGGAGAATCTGGCTCTGCTTTGCGAATACACAAATCTGGCACAAAAATTCTGCATCTCACTGAAACCTGAAAGTAGCATATACAGAATAAAAATGAATGCTTTTATGAGTTCAGATGAATCAGAATCAAACAAGGAAGCATCTTCTTCCTTGTTCAAACTCTTAGAAAACACAAAAAATGTGCTGCTGTACGTTTAAAAGAGAATATCAGAGGTATGTTTCCTCCGGCAGAGGCATGGCTTCCTCTGGTAGTATTTCCATAAGGGCAGCCCTTGTATTTGTACAGAGAACAGAGAACCTAAACCTCTCTCAAGGCTTTAAAACTAAAAGCAACAATGAGMACTGAAACAATTCTGATTTCAGATTTTGCATGACTCAACTTCTGCTGACAGTATGCATCTATCCCAAAGCAGAGCATTGATCATCTTACTGAAGAGTATTTCTGGTGCAGTTTTAAGTAGCCAGAAGTAGCATTCACAAGGTAGCCAGCTCAGTATGAACCCCTGCTCCCCAATGCTTCCTTAATCACACCCATTGGCACTGTTATGTTCTCTCTTTATTATCTGTAAACCTTCTCACTCTCTATGGCACAAAAGTATCCCCTCACAGCTTCCCATGGTATTTATTAGACTAGTCCATAACTAACCTGCCTCAGAGATGTTGAATACTGATGAGTGRTGACTAGTAACAGATGAGGCTGATGACTGTGATGATCCAGGAGTTAATTCTGAGTTACCTGCTTCAACTGCCCCTTCAGTGTCTCTCTCATTATGGTCAGGAAAACTGAAATCTGTTGAAGTTTCATTATCATTAAGGCTATCTGAGGTACCTTGGCCAGAACCACTTTCTTCATCACTTGTCAAAACAGCCCAAGACTTAGATTCTGATGTGTTTTGCAACTGGACTCTAGAAGTCTGAATGTGGTTCTCCAAAATGTTCAGATTGTTGTGCTTCTCAGGTATCACATTTGCYGTCAAAGTTGGTATGGATGTGTAATTACGTCTGTCCATGGCACGGTTTATCTGASTGTCAGATGCAGCCGGAGAAAACTTCTCTTCTTCAGGTTTCTCAGAATGTGAACTTATAATTAGGTTACTCTGATCCTTGTTATTATTTACTTTTGTATTTTCATCCTCTACTAMCATATCCTGATCTTCTCTATGGGAAGTGCATGAGATGCAGTTACTTACAGGAAAGCCATCATCATATTCATCGTAGTCATCCTCAACTACAGAAGACCACAAATCGGTACTGGACATGATACTGGGAGACAACCCAGAGGATTCTCTGGAAGGAACCAGCAACCTATTCAAAGTTACAGGGATCTCACTTTTGGAAGGAACAGCTGTAACTGAAATTATTGTATTTGGTAAAGGAAGAGTGTGATGAACGGATACATCAGAACCAGAAACAACTGCAGGCGTATGAACAGGATCAAAACCAAGTGTGGAACTTGAAGAGACACTGTCAGCCTCACTTCTTTCAAAAACACTTGAAGAGATATGGCTGTCTGTTGGAGTAGCTACATGTGATGATGTGTCACTCATTAGGAAGGGCGTTGTTACAGCATTCGCTGCCTGGGAYGGAAAGGCATTTGTATTTTCTAAACTGGTCAGCTGGAATGAAACATCGCTACTGTACAATGAAGGTGTAACCTTCTGAACATCTTCACTGTTAAATAAACTGGATGAAACGTATTTCTCACTTGCGTAAGAAAAAGATAAACCTTGAAGTGACGCTGTGGGCTTRCTATAAGTGTTTGACATCATATCAGCAACAGAAGGTGCAGATGTAGAATGCAGCTTGCTTTCAGTTGTAGCAGAACCTGGTGCCATTTGATGTAATATTTGGTCAAATGTAGAACTATCTTTTTGAACCCTTGAGCTTTCAGCCAATATTGGATCACTAGGCACAACTGCAGGTGTGTTAAGCAGAGTGCCATCGCCAGAAGATTGGAAGGARGACTGCAGTAATGCTTCATTATTTAATGTAGCTGAGGTCTCATAAAAGTACAGCTGAGTCGAGGATAACATTTTGCTATAAGCAGGGACAGAGAGAGCTTGATCTGAGCTTGCACTAAGCACAGGTTTTAGCAAAGTATCATCAAAGGCTGGAGTTGTAACATGCAAAGGCTGAACAGAAAGGTGCTTTTCTGTAAGTTTACTAATATCATGATCAAATATCTTAGTAGTGGGAAAAGCAAGAGAGACTGGAAGGATTCCCTTTGTGCTAGAAACAGGAAGTGGGCTTTCTTGCAGAGACATATTCTGCTCAATTACAACATTATTAGAAACAGATGTAGAAAGTTCATGTATCACTTTACTTTCAGCACTGGAAGCCATTTCACTTAAAGAGGAGGAAATTTTCAGTTCTTTCTCATCTCCATATACAACATCAMCTTTTCGAAGCATCTTATTAACATCACTAAACCCAGATGATTCATATGGAATCTCGTCAACAAAATCAGAGGAAGAAACGTTAAGTACTGTCAAAGTATCTGTATCAGGCAAAAGGGACTCACTACCAGAGTATGCTTCAGACCAATCCATGTCACTAGAGACAGAGCGTGTAGGCTGCAGCAAAGTATCAGCTTGTGATATTACAGAAGAAGGTTTATGCACCAGTACATTGTTATAGCTGCTAAATAAAGGATCTTGATGAAATACGTCAACAGAACCATGCACAAATTCTGCAGAGTCATAGGAAACAGTAAAGCTTTGGAGGGAGCCCACATTACCAGACAAAGCATAAGGAAGTTCAGACACTGTAGATAGTACATGCATATTTAAATCACTGCTGGATGGTTCAACTTGAGAAAATATGTGAGTTCTATTATGACCAAATATCAGTGTCTCTGAAGCAGCATGAGTGGCCTGATGTGACACCACATCAGCAAATTGAGCAAGGCTTGGCTGTATTAATGGATCACCCTCTGCCAATGTCAAAGAAGCATGCAGGGACACCTTATYGCTTGCAACAGCTGGAGTAGCACTTTGTGGAAACATTTGAGAAACTGTGTACAAACGGTGAAACATTTTACTACTGGAGTAAGCAGAGGAAAATGTAAGCAAAGGTACATCATCATAGGAAGACAGGGTGGGTTCAAATGACACATCAACACTGGGAAATACAGGTGTAGCATGCAAGGTCACATCACTATYTGATGTAGCAGGGGTAGTGTCGAGCATCTGAGAGTCAAACAATAAAGGGGTGACTAGAGGAAACACTTCACTACTGTGGGAAGGTTGAAGAGGTATCTCACCATTATAGATTGGCTGAGTTGTCTGAGAGAGTACCTCACTGGCAGCAGAAGCAGAACCATATTCTCCAGAGCTTGAAGGGATAGAGTGAGGTGATAATTCAGCAGAGGAGAAAGCAAAGGTAGAATAATGTGGCAATTCTAAATCCRCATCTGAAGTGTCTTGTGAAACCACTGGGCTGCTGGAATAGGGCACTGCAGTTGGCTTTAATCCCTCCACATAAGCATCAGTGTAACTGCTCTGCGATGTATCAACAGATTGAATTGTTGCATCTGTAGCATTGTGAAACCATAAATTTCCATCAGTGGAAGAAGCATGCTGTGGAGATTCATCTGAGCTTGAGGGTGCTACGACTTCTGAAACATATTTAATGGAGCCTGGGGAAAGAACATCATGCACACTTATATCTGGACTTCCTGAAGGAAGGGCATCTTCTTGGGAGGTTTCCTCTGTAACCAGCTGTGATGAAGAAGTGGTAGGAACTGAACTCCAAAAGTCATCAGATTCCTGATGAGGTTTAAAAGGAGACAATAAGAAATCTTCATCRCTGTGGCCAGTGGTGGTTATTCTTGTTGGCTCGGTGCCTGAAGAAAGATATATAAACTCTTCTTCTCTGCCTTTGGAGGAGTCAATGAGTTGAGGAGGAATTGCAGTAATTGTTTGGGATTCCAAAAAAAGATCTTCCTCTTCAGAAATGTCACCAATAGGTGGAGAAGTAGCATAATAAACTGCTTTGAAAACATTATCCTTACCATGCAATTCTTCTCTTGTTAAGTATCTATTTGTTTTAGCTTCACTGGGTTTTGTTCCCATTTTTTCTTGACTGTAGCTGGATGTAATCACCTGAAAATCTCTCCTCAATTGGTTCATTGTACTATCAGTGCTAGGAACCACTGCAGTTTCTTTATCCACCTCTGTTTCCTTTTCATCAACTTCATCCTTTGAAAAAAATATCATAGCCAAAGACAATTAAGAATGTTTATTGATTCTGAACATGAATGAAAACTAGAACTATAATAATACATTTTCCTGGACCAATAAATCAAGATGGGAAAAGCARAACAACACTTGAGAAGACTGTTGGTCTTAAACTAAACCATTAACTGCAAGAACAGGTATCCTCTTTTATCTTGAAAAATATTACTTATTTGCAATAAAAAAAGAAAAATGCTGTGTCCCAACAACTTCTTCAGTATTGCATTACTTAAATTGTGTTTGAGAGGCAAAAATCACTCACAGTATTTATTTACTTTACTAAAAAAGCTCTTTCCTAATAAAATGCATTTGTATATGCAATATATAACATATTTTGTATAAAAAGCAATGAAAAAAATGGTTTACCTATCAGAATGCCTTAGAAGTTTGCACTAATATCCTGATGGTAATTAAACTGCAGTAATAAAATCAGAATTTGAAAAATATATTTATGACCCCAATTCTGCTGAATCATCCGAGTTCTCTGGAAAAGAAGATTTCACAATCCTCAGCATGTCAGAGTTTCACAAGTTTTGTGAGTCATATTCTCATGTCCTGTTATGATGCTTTGTTTTCTGAATAGGAATGATCATGAATAACAACACTTACTGCAAAATCTGAGTTAGAGTTTTGCCTTTTAAGGACATAGCCAAAAGAAAAAAATTACATGCCTGAATGCAATCAGGATTTGAGCACTGCTTGAGGATCTAAGGTCAAATCTTTTTGTCCCCTCTCCAGCTTTCCCTGCACCAAATCAAAAAAATGTAAGATCGAAGCACCCAACTCGCTCAGCAAGCATTTTTGTTTTGACTTAAACACAGCAGCCCCTGCAGTTCTGTGCTGTGCCCCCATCTAGAGCTGCACCAGAACCTAAGAGCTGTCCCAGACCAACTCTGCAATCTAGATTGTGGTACACTTTCAGTTTCTGAAGGGACTTGATTTGACAGGCACACATAGCCCTAAGAGACAGAGCAGCACAGAGTCTAGCAAAATAGTGTGGTGGTTTTTTGTTGATGTTTTTTTTTTGTTGTCAGGTTTTGTTGGTGTTTTGTTTTGTTTTGTTTTGTTTTATTTTGTTTTTCCAAAAATCTGGCTTGGTGATGCGGTGGAAATGCCACTGGTTTTTATTCAAAAGCATAATGCTGAGAGAAAATACCCAGTAGACAGGAGATAGGCACAGTTATCAATCTAACAACTCAGTTTCCACTACAGTTTGTGTTGAGAGCTCCCATTCCTGCACTGAACAGGGCACAACAGGGAGAATAATGTAAAAAATCAACAGCCTTTGGAAGAATGTGCCCAAGATAAAGAGCTGCTGAGTACATTTTTGGCCAAGGCACTCAGGAAACAGGAGTTGTGAGCTTTTACCCACTCTCACCAGAGCAGGGGCCTTATCCACTAGGCTAGAGCTGGGCTTCMCACTCTTTGAACCAGGAACCCCTCATGCACTCACACAACATAAGGTACCTCAGATGTGACTCTCAGGTTTGGACTAAACACCTAAAATGTAAGGACAGTAGCACCAAGACCAACTTCAAACCTGGGCTGGACTGGACAGGCCCTGTTTCTAAAGATCTACTTTCTGCAAGGCAATGTATGCACTTTTAAACTTTCTTGGTTCAAGTAAAAATCAGTTGATTTTCATGGGTACCTAACAGATGCAATAGAATAATCTCGATATATAGCTTACAACAACAGAGAAATGACTGTATTGCTGGTTACTCAGTGTCCACAAATGCTAGGGGGGGTAAATAGATAGGTAAGCACAGGCTGCCTATTTTACTAGAAGGACTTGTCATGCAGTGAGACTATTGTGGTCACAGACTGAAACTATAAATTACAAATTCTGAGGCATTACTTGATATTACCTGATAAATGTCTTACTGAAGTAACTGACTATATTGAAAATTGGAACTAGAGACTGTTAAACCTCAATCATGCTATTTTTACATCTCTCCTTGCTGYGACACCAGAAACCTGGTTATGGAATATGAAACCTCCAAGAGGTTATCATAAGATCATCAAAAATATTGTAAAACAGAGCTATACTTTAAAGTCTAACTTGAGTTCAAGAAGCAAATGACCCTCCAAGAACTTCTGAGTAATGGTTAAACTAACAGCACACTGACAACAGACAGACTTGAATCTCACTTTTCAGCAAAACTATTGTCCTCCCTTACTTTAATTTCCTACATGATAAGACCATCACAAGCAAGGGCAAATCAAACATCTCTTTAACTAAAATGCCTAACACTGGATGGCATCATTGATTCTACTAAATTAACAATTCTGCCAGACTTCAGAGAGAGGTGATTGTAAACTGATGCCCCATTTWAAAAATATTTAGGAATATTCTGTGCTATCCTTTACTTCAACATGTATCTCCAGCCCCAGATAAATACTGAGGTATCTCACAGTTATCTAGGGAGAAATATAGCTCAAAGGCCACATATGCACATACATATATATATGTATACATAAATGCAGATAATACACTCAATTGGTGACATAGTTTTGTAAATTTTCACAGAACATAATTTCAATCTAGTTGAAATGTATTTATTTTAAATACTCTCTTTAAAAAACAAATGAATGCTATACCTCATATTCTTCAGCTTCACTCAGTTCAGGAATGAGGTCAGCCTCTATAAAACAAAAATACACACCGTATCATCCACGATTTTAAATAGACAGAATTTTGAATTCTGCAAGGACTCAAMTGATTAATTAATATGGTTATTGAGACCATGTCTACGATTTTTTTGTAGGATTGTGTTTGGAGAAGTGGCCAACCCCCTGGAGTGAGGACTAAGGGTAGCAATGGTCACTTATCTAGACAGGACACATTCATTCAGCCACARCAGTTTTATCTGGCTCCATTTTTATACCATTGGATTTGCACTTTTGGRGGAATCACATACTGGCTGGGGAAAGCCAAGTTTCCAAGAACGTTTTCAATGAGAAATACAGTTCAATGCAGAAATACTGAAGAGAGAAAAACAGTTAAGTCTGGGGATCAACTATTTCTCTAGATTAAATCTGAAAGCTCTGAAGATGCTATTATAAAATAATCTCTTCTTTAATTTTCATATAGAAAATTTATTTGTGCACCCAGGCTTGGACTTAGGTACTAGAGCAACAGCAGTGCCATCATAGTCAGTATGTAGCAGGCTGCATGCTTCCAGCAAGGCAGACCAGAGACCCACCCTTCCCAGTGCTYAACAGCCTTTTTCAAACTCTCACCCTACTTGATTTAATGTAAAGACACGAAGTCAGTTGTAGCATATCCCAGAAAAAGGCCCTAATAAACAGGTACTGCACACTCTGKGAAGAACTATTCTAGAGGCTTCCAAGGCATTCCCAATTTTCAAAATTAAAAACCAGTGGAAGTAGGTTGAAGAAATTAATTTCCTACAACCCCGTTGGAAATCCATCTCTCCAAATTTAGATGTAGTCTCTTGCCTTCTTTCTCTCTTTTTGCCAAATCCAATGTTATACTTCTGATGGTGGTCAGCAAGAAAGGCTTCAAAGCAGTTCCTCTCTGGTAGGAACTGGCACAGGTCTTCAGTGAGGAAATCTAACACTCTTTCTAAGCAGTAATGCACTGTATTGCTCCTTTGGGCCACAGAAAGGCCCACCTCCATTCCAAGTCTTTCCAAGGCTTTCTCCTAAKCCATGTTCCAGCACTCTGTCTGCACACAAGTGCTAACACATATTCTGAGGCTTCATTTGCACTAAGTGAAAATGCCAGCCTCTGTAGAGCAATTCTAACAATATCATCACACAGAGCTCCAAGTCAACACTTTCTCCACAATTCCCAAATGTAGTTTGTTCAATGAGAAAAGATGCCATCTCTATATTTCTCATTTTTTGCAAAGTCAGATAGGGATCTATGACTTAATTTGTATTCTCTTTGGTCTATCCRTATCTACCTTTCAAAACAAATTGAGATGTGCTATATGCAACATACACTAGATGAAGTTTATCAAACTAATAAGCTCAAACAGTATTATTTGTAGGTTATAGAATGCAAACAAATTTTGACTAAGCAATGTTGCACAAAATCTTCACTAATTGTCCTTTAGTAACAAACATCTATAAATTTTATASATACAAAAGTAAGGAATGGACCTTTCTTTAGCTAGATAGATAAAAAATTATCTTACCTCTGACTCCTGAGGCCTAGGAGGCTCTGGGGCAGGGGAGGGGAGCGGAGGGGAGGAAGGGGTGGATGAGATAATGATATTCCCTGGCTTCTCAATGACACAAATCAAATATTGACATTAGTCTGAATGCCTTTCCACAACAGACCCACCCCGTGTACTAGGTGTTCAACAGACTTCTCTGAAACATGTTTTTAGTACAGAGGAATCCTATCCATTCTTTTTTGTGGCCACTATTCTTGAGCTGAGCTTTAATCAGACTCAGTCAGAAAAACAAACTGTACTGATTGTGTTAAGAGTATGCAGTAGGGCACATGCTCTCAAATTCTACCAGCAGGAAGCTACAGTTTCTTGCTGTTTTCTCAAGGGAGAGTCATCAACATACATATATACATGTACATATGTATTATACAGATATTAAAACCCTGTTTATTAACAAAACCAGTAAATCTCCARGAACTTTATAAAGAATGTTTAAATTTAGATGATCACAGAAAATTTATTTGACAAAAGGATTAGAGACACACACTGAASTTCTGTTAATCCTGCTGCTGAGCTTTTGATTTGACTGGAGATTACACAAATATAGTAACATCCCCCATCCAAGGTGAAGAGCCACACCCTCCAAAAAACAACCCTTTGATGTAGGTTGATTAACAAGCTTGTTTATTTCTTCTAGAACTACATATTGATTATTCTATAGTATACATTTTAAAATAAAATAAAATAATTAGTTAGAGTTCTGTAGAGGTCTTTCCATAGTCCATTTTAATGACAGATGAAGAAATGATAGAACAAATACATAAAAGGTAACTATTTCCCTACATTTTTTCAATGGAAATATTTAAAAAATATCTTTAAACAATGTGATTTATAATCATAGAATAATGCACATAACATAAACTCTTTCATTTCCGTACTGACTTATGAAATAAATGGCATGGCAAGAACAAAAGTAAAGCCTGTTTCTTTGGGTTAAATGAATTTTCAGAGTTCTACTTTTATCAGTACAAAATTAGAAAAAAGCATCCCCCAAATCAGACATTTAATATATGCTTAGTGCTTTTTAGGACAAGAATCACAAAGACAAGTTACAAAGAATTTGCACATTTAGACCCTCACAAAGCATTGCTGACAGCATGAGCTGCCAGGCAGGAGACAGCATTTGAGAGCTATATCCAGCATGTTGGGTTTTTTTTGACAAACATCAACTGAAGTCTGCACAAAGGAATAGGAGTGGGGAGTTGTAGTCTTATTTTTACTTTCCTGTGTCACCAAAAGCATGTAAGTAACACCAGTATTAGCTATACAACAAACTACTACACAGGCTTCAGTTCTATACAGRTGTTATCTAGAGAGTCAAAGCACACATTTACACAGTTATTAAAAATCCAATTCTAATAACAAATGGAAAATTTGTAAAAAAAGGTTGAATTTTTATCAAAGCTGATTAAAATACTCTGTACATGATTCCCTAAATTTTCAATGGAAATTCTGTGGTTACATCAAGTAGTGCATTTGTTGGCTTTTGCTAAGTGGAGATTAACTGGAAAAARTTTTAACCTGCACACACACTGTATTACAAGCTGAAGGGCTGCAATTCTGAAGAGCTCAGGAAAAACCCAAAGAGCAGAGGTCTCCACTAGGGAGGCTTGCCCAATGTCATTACATTACAGCTCCTGAGGCTTCCACAAACTGACTGTGGCCCCARAGAAGTCCTTCATCTTACAAACCAGTGCTGAGAACAAGAGCCTTGGATCTGTGGATCACCAGAGCCTGCAGAGCCCTCACTRAACCTATGGGAGGCACCAGACTGGGTGGGGACAAGGCATAAGAAACAGTCTCTTGCAAGTATCTCAGAAAGGAAAGTCTAAAACAACAGTCCTGAGCTTTTTGAATACCAGATCTCATTAGGAGTGGCCACTCCAAGGATAGAATTCTTCCTGGAAAAGKGCCCATCTAATGACTCCACATGACTCACGCCTTGCTTTAGCTCTTAACAGGAAGACTAACTGATCTGGAGGTGACTGTAGTGAATTTAATCTTAACTAAACYGGATTACTCAGAGTAATTCTTGTAAATGAAAGATTTAATTTATGCTTTATGTGTGTCAACTTTATTTCATGTCTTCACGGTGAAGATAACTTTTTCTTTCATAAATTCCCAAGCAGGAGCTCCAAGAAATCCCCTTTTGCCTCAAGATCTATAAAGCAGATCACAAAACCAATTTGATATTACAGTTGTAATCAGCAAGCTGCTCTGAAAAAATCTTTCTTATTAGATAACTACATTCTCATGTCTGTTGTCTAATATTAGGCATAGTATAATTAAATAATAAAATATTTTAAATATTTGAAACTGTTAATTCAGGTGTAAGTAATTAGTAAAATTAATTATGCAAATAAACATTAATATTAGAAATAAATTGAAGATTTTTTCCATATTTTAAAATTGYCTCCAGAGTTGACACAGCATGTAAGCAACTTATTTACAGAGCAATGTACACTCTTCGAAATCATTCTAATTATATGAGAGGAATTCTTCCCTGAATTTTCTCTATTCAATGCTTTCAGAGGTACCACTGTGGAAGTGCCAAAATAAAAGAACCAAATTAGATTTAATAACTTTGTGTTCATTTCAGATAGGAAGCATGTCAATGAAACTTTTGGTTTTTTTAAACAGGTAAACATTCATTTAATTTTCATTTGAAAGATTTGCTCTCTTTATATTTATCTTGTTTAAAATTTAAAATACCAAAGTAGAAATTAATCATTTGTCTGTGCAAAAAGGCTTGAGAGTATCAAACCTTCAGTCTGATACATARTATTTATTATAATAAATATAACACAGTCTGAAATATAAYATTTATTGTACCAAATTCTCTTGTCTGAGCATACAAATCTCAGAGAAATTTCTATTGATACTGGAAGGTGAAGTTAATTTTCCAGTATCCATTTCCCTCAGTCTTCCTTCTACGGAATGAACGTGAAGCCCCAGCATTGCAGGACTCCAGCAGAAGCACGGCAGGGATGCTGTGCTGGGTGGCTGGAGCTGCACTGCTGGTGAGCCTCAGGCTGCCCAGTGCCTCATCACCCTCTGCTGAGCTGTTCCCCAGCAGCTCCTGCCATGCCACAGGGGCACTGGCAGTGCCTGCCCAGCCCTGTGCTCCTGTCTCCCTCCCTGCCTCTGCACCCACACCTCCTTCCAAAGGGACTCATGGAACACAGCAGGGTGGTTTGCAACCCATCCTTACAGCAGGGACACAGCACTAGCAGGAGGAGGGTGGTTTATCCTCTATTTATCCAGTATCACCTATACTGGACTTTGMTTTGCAATATGCATTTTCAGAGGTTTTACAGCTGTGATGGCAGCACTGCACTGACTTGATTTGTTGAACTGTTGTTAAATGATGATAACACCATGCTGCTCATTTGCCATTCCATATAGGAATGGATGTGGGTATGTAGATGAACTCTCATCTGAGAAAACTCTTCAAACACAAACACAGCAAATTCTGGAAAGTAAGTGGGAGAATATACTATCTAAGAGATGGATAAAAGGYAGACAGAAGAGTGAAATGTCAGGCAGAATGTCAGAACCTTGCTGTGGACTTTTTAGAAAAYTAAAGAGAAATACAAAAATTCTGGTAGATATTAACCTAAGACCCCAAAATACATTATTCTTAATACATAGTGTTTGAAAGAKAAGTTAAATCTTTATTAAAATTATGTCTGTACCTCCACCTACAGACGAACCCACGTTATTACAAACCTATTACCCTTGTTAGCCCAGAATTCATGTGGTAGAGATTGTAAAGAATCACATTCTCTCTCACTGTAAAGGAATGTGGCTCCCCTGAAATGAAAAACTGGCCTGTTCTCCCAAGTTCACCACATCACTAATGACCCTGCTGTGGCTAAACAGACATACATAAGCATAAAACTGAATTTACAGAACACATCAACAAACAAAAAATTCAGGCCCTTAGATAAAAACAAATAGCTCCTAACATGATCAAAAARCATTTGATTCTTTTCTTTGATGAATTACACTATTCTTGATTAAAAACACAACTCACTCACTTTCACAAGAACTGAATCTGATGCTAAAACTACACCGAATTTAAGGAATTATTAAGGACAAGATAAAGCTTCATGCTATAGATTCAAATTATTTCATATTTATCAGCAGGCAGAAGAAGCAAATCTGGCTGTGAAATCACTGTTTGTTAGGCCTTTTGAATTTTTTGTGAGGCAGCATTAAGAAGCAAGGGAATTCCATCATCACAAGTCTTTTGAAATCAAACTCCAARTATTCATAAGAAATCAAATTTCAAAATCATTAATATATACTTATAAATCATGTATTGGGGTTGTATTTCTTGATTCCTTAATACTTTGGCTGTGTGGATTAACTTTGAGAGGATGCTTGAACCATAGAGAAATAACACCAAACATGGTTTTATTTCCCTACATATCCAAAAGAGACACTTGTGAGATTTGAAATCAAGTAGGTGCTTTTCAGAATATTCTTAGAATGGAAAATAACATGCAATGTTTTTATAGGTAATGCTTACAAGGAATTATGTAGTATAAAATATCATTAGCAAGGGACATGCTGAAGGTTAACTGCAGCGATTTTGAAATTTCACTCTGGCATAATTTGGAAGTCACACACATATTTTAACTGGTTTGCAAAGAAACTACCTCTTCAAATACAGATTTTTTCATCTAAAAGGGATCACTAAACTCAAAACACCACTTACCTGTGTCCTCTAAAGGCATATCGACAATGACTTGGTCACTGTGTTTTCCATACAGACCATTAGAGCAAACAGCAACTATCTGAAGAACATAACTTGTATTGGGCAGCAGATTATTTAGAATRGCCCCCTAAAAGAAAAAACACATTTAATCATTTATTTACAAATAAGTATTAAGTATTTGAAAATGTTAATTTCTTAATAAACATTTTTCTTATGAACCATAAAGCTCCTTTCTTCTAGTATAATGTGTACTTTTTRTATTTTATTATTGCAAATGGTTTTCAGTTAAATAAAAAAAAAAACCAGCTTATGACTTTTTACATGGAGGGTACCAAACCAAATAACTGTTTAGCACTGAACACAAGTTTAGGTAACGCTATGTCTGATGAGTGTTTAAAGAGGGTTAGAGGAATAGATCTCATTAGCAAAATACCATGAATCTGTAATCAGTAACTTAGAATTTATAGCTGTATAATTGAATTGAATCTCATTAGTTGCTTGTGTAGGTCATTCTCTCACATCCATGAGCAATGATGTACAGATTATTATTAACTGACAATGGGTTTTATGGCTAAGGAGCTCTGTAATGACAAGTATAGGCAAATCAAAGCAGCAATCTGTACAGATTTTCCCTGTTGTACACGAGAGAAGCTCTTTCTTTTGTTTTAAATTGTCTTTGTGGCTTTACAGCCAAAAATTGAGATACATTCTCTTCAATCAGCTCTCAGCTGTAGTTTAATCCACCACAATAATTAACAGTGAGTTGTTATACCACCATCCCTTTTTATGAAACTGGAAGAGTTTACAGTTACCAAGTCCTGATACCCATCTGTCAGAAACTCGTGCTTGGTCTGGTCTTCTCCATCCAGCTGTTGATAAAAGACAGCAAATCTCTCAATTGTGGTGTCATATACAACACGAGGTCTTTCCCATGTAACAAGAAGACTAGTATAATTCTTTGGATCAGACTGAACATTTTCAGGTTCTGAGCTGCAAACTGGAAAAAAAAAAAAGAGGAAAGAATATGGTATTTAATAAAGGGTACAACTAACTACTAAAATCTTGAGACACCTCCAGAGAAAACTAATAAATGTTTTTTTTTTGTGTGCTTCAGTTTTAGCTTTCTACTAAAATATTTGAAATGCCATGCCATTATAAACAGAACCAGTACTTTAACACTAGATTTCCAAAAGCAAGTAAAGTTGAGGACACAGTCTCCTCTCCCCGCCTCTTATACCATATTTTGTGAAATATTAGTATCCAGTTCCTAAGAAACAAAATRTAAATGATAAAACATAAAGGCTCTTGTATCTGTCCTGGGAATCAMAAAAATCTCAACAATTTTATCTTTATGGCTCTATCAAAGAAGGACTAGAAAAGATGCATACTCTTGCACTAGCTATAATAGACTAATCTACAGCAGATTGTTTTTAATGATCAAAGGTAAATTTTATCACCTGAATTTCCCCTCAAATCTCCTTGAATCTTTTTATAGTACTTAAAGAAGAGGGAAAAGGCAAATAAAAAGAAGCTAAGTATTGCATTAGCAGTAATCATGCCATGTTACTATATTTTAAAGCTTGTTGTTTTATTTTTTGCTTGACTTTTGCACAAGCAGTCATTCCCTACTAGGAATATATGAGGAAATATTTTTTATRYTTCATAACGTGCTTAGAGCAATATATGAGTATCTAGAAAAAGCAAGCAAAAAAACTATTCTGCTAACTAAGAAAACAAGTGCAGATCCTTTGGAGTTCCCAAAAAAGAAGCAAACMCCAAGATGCCTCAACCCTTTAGGGGACAAGGCTGCACTTTGAGTTCTTCAGCTGTGCATTTTGCCAGGAGAACACAAGGGGGCACAAAAGCCCCGTCAATATATTTGTCAAAAGGCTTTCTCCCGTTTCCCAGAGAAGTTCTGAGCAGCTTCTGTCTGAGCTTGTCAATGGAAAGTAAGCAGCAAGGCTTTTTTAAATTTCTGTGTTTGTGTGAGTAAGCTAATAGTAGAGGCAACGTTAGTCTGTGCAACTTAGGTGAATTCTGTTGCCAGGTTTTGAATCTACTGTGCTATATAACTGATACACCATTTTATTAATTACACTTAATTATTTTAATTGATGCAAAGGAAGAGCAAATTAAAAAAAAAATCTCATATTGTGTCCATTCCATTCCATTCCTAAAATATGTCATTCCTCCCCATTTCCACCAGATGGCAAGGAGAAATCATCACACCAGCAAAGATGATTCCCTTCTCAACTCTGATCATTAAGACAGGTGATTTAAACAGATTTCTTTCTTCAATAAATCTAAAGTCTCCTCAGCTATTTCTTTTGAAAGGTGTTTAAAATTCTTGTCARAATTCTTTTTTATAATATAAACACCAAGCTTCTCTGTATTCCAAATTCTTCTCTACAGTTCTTTTTCCTACCTTCATCTTTTTTGCTTATGAATGAATTTGGTTCTGAAATGTCTCTCTGTATTCAGACTCATGGAGCAGTATTATAAGGTACAAGGTTGGTGCTTCCAGTGCTATTTCTTTGTWTTCTTCTTTCCTTTTCCAGGTGGTTGTTCTATTTTTTCCCAAGGAAAAATCTTCCTTTTTGTTCTCCTCCTTTTGATATTCATCTCAGCAATGACTAACAATATTACTACATGACAATCATCTACATATTATTTCACCTCCACTTCCTCCCAAAATGTTTTCTCTTGCCCTTCTTCTTATGTCACTTCATAAATCATCYTGCTGATCCTTTTTCTTTCCTACCAGTCAGAAACACAGAAGTACTTTACTCTGCCTTTTCGTATTTTCCTTCTCCAGAGAGTAGAAAAAAAAAAGACCATAAGACAACAAATTAAATATTTCTACTGTGACACTGACTTTTAGAAAATATGGGCAAAGAGACAGCAAGAAAAGGAGTTCTTGAGTCTGTTAMGAGTCTGAAGCCACAAATATTAAGCTGGATTCCAAGTCACAAGCAGCAAAATACAAAATAGCAAAAAACTCAGAGGAAGTCAGAGRCCTACTCAACCCCCTGCTAGACCTGAGTCCAAGTCTCTGCTTTCTTCACCTGAATACTTACATTCTGGTTTTGTGTATGACATCATGTTGTGGTAATGTATCTGTCTGCTTATTCTTCTGTGGAATAAAATGCTACCCATGTAACTTAGGAAATTTTCATCTATATAATTGCATCATGGGGAACCACTGGGGTACATCAGCCAAATCATTGCCACAAACTGCCTGGGCTATGTTTTTGACCAGAAGACCTTTATAAGCTGCCCAGATTTGGCTTTATTTCCCCCACATTTGTTGCTTTCTTCTACTTTTAGTTAAATCTATGTTTGAGATTATCTTTTTAATTCAACTTTTCAATTGTTGAAGCCATGAAATAACTTCATTTACATTCAGATATTCAGGGGCTTTGTAGATCCCTGACAGTGGGTGGCAAAAAGCAATTTTTTTATATTCTAGATATTCATCCTCTCTGTAATGGAGGTGGAGCAGCACAGCAGATGTGTGCAGATGTGTGCTGCCTTGACCTTGGCTAGCCACCAGGTGCCCACCCTGACACTTGCCCACTCCCCCACCTCAGCAGGGCAGGGGAAGACAGTAAGATGTAAAAGCTGATGGGTCAAGACAAAGACAGGGATTGCTCRCCAACCACCATCATGGGCAAAACAGATTTGACTTGGGGAAATTTGTCACCAATAAAAATAGAGTAGGGTAGTGAGAAGCAAAACTACAAAACCTCCCCGCCCTTTTCTTCTTCCCAGGCTCAGCTTCACTCCTGATTCTTCCACCTCCCCCCTCCCAGTGGCACAGGGGAATATGGMATGGGAATTGYGGTCAGCTTGTAACCCTTTGCCTCTGTTGCTCCTTCCTCTGCTCCTGTGTGGGGTCCCAYCCACAGGATATAGTCTCTGGTGAATTTTTCCAGCCTCTGAACAGTCTTTTGGGAACAGACTGCTACACTGTGGGCCCTCACTAGRGTCAGAGACCTGACAGATAATCTGCTCCTGTATGGGCTCCTCTYCACAAGCAACAGCCAGGAGCCTGCTCCAGCATGGAGTCTCCAGAGTSTCCCACAGGACAGGCTGCCTCACCMTAATCTTCAGCATGGGCTGCAGGGAWATCTYTGCTCTGCTACTTGAGCTACTCTCCTCCCCTTCTTCCTCCTCCCAGCTGGGTGTGACAAAGCTGTTCCTCASTGCTGTGCAGCTTGGTKYTCCCAGAGGTGCTGCCACCATGGCTCYCAGTGCCCTGGGATGGGTGAGCTGSAGTCAGCTGGGGCTSTCTGTGTCTGACTGGGACAGCCCTGGGCTCTCCTCACAGAGCCCCCCAYGTACCCAGCACTGCCAATGCCTGGGCACCTGCACCCCACACACTGYGCCAGGGAAAGTGTCCCACACACACCTCTGGCAATCTGGGAATTCACAAGGAATCATGCAGACTGAGGAATGTGAAAGGTTAAATGCATGAGTCCTGACTCCATGTCTCACAAGAGAATTTAACTAAGACAGCCACTGAACTTTACGTGGTTGTATTTCTCATGGGAAAACAGGCAGACTAATACTTTTTATCAATATATATTGCCAGTCTTGAATTTTAAGAACCCATTGTTTTTCATACCTTACTAAATCCAGGAAGATAAATAAGAATTAGGTTTCAGCCCTTATTCCCAGGGCCTTACCAGGAGGGTGGAGTGAATGGAAAGTCACCCAGTGTGCCCAGCAGCTCCCACAATGGTTCTCAGGTTTACAGGAATAAACAATGATTTTTATTATAAATGGATTTGCATGCCAGCTGAGGTTGGTGGAGATTAAGCATTACAATTTCAAACCACTTTTTTTAGGTGAATCCTCAAGTATGGCTGTACTGATTAGCTRTTTTAATCCTGTTAAATTGCTACATACATATAGCATAGGGAAATGACATATATTACTATGCAGCCTTGGGGAAGGAAGCATCTCCCATGCCCTTAGCAGGGAGAGTGYTGTAACCAAAAATGTTGGGGATGTCACTGTGAGAAAATCCCTGAAATTATAATGGAATAGAAGGATTCTTCCAGCTTTTCTAGGAAAACTTAGTTCTACTTAAGAAATGTCATGCATTAATTACAGCAATAAATCAAGCATTTAATCCTACTGTCTAATGAGAATCTACACTGAACACAACAGGAAAAAACTGGGATTTCACAACACAAAATAATTTCTCAGTTATCTACCTGAGTAATAATCAGTCTTGGCATTTCTCATATATCCTCTAAAGGGATTAAAAAGATTAGTTTTTGTCTGTTGACTACTATGCAATATTAAACATGAATAAGAGAATTCTTAGAGACTTTGGCATCCATGTTACAGCTCTTGCCTCTGAACATTTAAGTTGAATGATTYCTAGGGCTTTTAAATTTTATTTATCTTAAAAGGGAGGCAAAATATAAATGCTTCTCKAATTTTTTACATTAAACAAATCCTACAGTTGCATTTGTGTGTGTCTATATACATGTGTGATCACATAAATATGTAAAAGTATGAAACTATAACTTCTCATCTGGAGAACACCTATAGCCTGTGCTTAAGTCATCTGTTTATGTCTAATTAAATACAGTTCAATGAAATTGAGTTAAAGAATCTATAGGTATTCCCTCCCAAGCAGCAACACAGTGCTTCCAGCTCAGATGTTTCCTATATATTCTTTTGTGCTTGTTAATATAGGAATCATTGACTTCTATATTTAGTGCCAAATCTTGTTTCCCATTACATAATGTACTATTTTGGTCACATAACCATCACAAACTTCCCTGAAGTTTTAGATAGGACAGAACAGAATCTGGCTTCTGGATTCTTTCCATCTATCACTTTCTAAGCAAATTACATGAAATTAATTTGGTGACATCACTTCAGTCTCTGTTGATAAAGCATCCACACTACATGATRAAGAACCAAATAGGTTTGTAAAACAAAATACTCTGGTAGTCTCTGAAAAGGCAGCTTTTGAAGTCTGAAACACATTAAAAGAGAGTGTAAAGAAGCTTGAACTGATGTGATYTTCACTGAATGCTTGGTCAAGACAAGCATTTAATTTTCCACTCCAT
This sequence comes from Alauda arvensis, assembly GCA_902810485.1. NCBI lineage: Eukaryota > Metazoa > Chordata > Aves > Passeriformes > Alaudidae > Alauda > Alauda arvensis. Next base: position 806,399 of record CADDXX010000133.1, read on the forward strand.
TTAATCTGACATGTTTTATGATTGCTGTTTTTTTTTCTCTGAAGTGACAGATTTATGACTAATAACAGTAAAGTGTGCTACTATCTACACAATTTAAAATGAGTAACTTCATACTTGGATGAATCTTTTACTGAAAATTGTCTTTTAACTTGTGAAGAGAGGAATGGCTATTAAGAAAGTACCTGCTTCATGAATTTCTTCTTGTCCAGTGTAAGAGGAAAACACTTGCCCAAAGAACTTATATTGCTGTTCTCTGAAGTTGTTTTGCAGGTAGTCCATCAGCATAACATAGCCAGACTGCTGCATTGTSAGCACTTCACAGAATACAGCTAACTAGAAGACAAGAGGGAAAAAGAAGGTAGAAGTCATAAAAATTGACCAGATTCTGCTAATAGGCAAAAAACAGTGGGGAAAAGATGCTGGATAAAGTCTCAGAGTTAAGTTATCCTGCATGGCACTGAACTTATGTTCTTCTGTACTATCAGTGGCTTATTCTACAAGTATTTTTCAATCATTCTGCTGTTGGGGCTATGTTCTGCTCAGCATCACCATGTGGCTGAGGAATTACCAAAAAAGTATTTTGTACTCCTCTTTATCTGAGCTCTAAGTCCAAACAGCCTGGAATATGTTCTTACCCTACTTTAAGACAAGAAATTGCTCAGATTCTAGTACTAAACTATAAAAAAGGTGAAAGACAACACAATTAATATAGTTGGTTTCTAATTTAACAGCTGCTTGTAAAACTTCCAACTAGATAAATGAAAAGCTTTGTTGTTGGGCTGGCAATGAATGCCATGAGCTTCTACCATACACATGGYGATTGCTTTYCTTTGGTATTATGTATAATTGTTTKGTTTTAYTACATTAATCAAATTACCTGGTTTTCAGAAATACTTATGGTATCTTTAAACACAATCCATTCAACTGTTTCAGAGCATGGAGGAGCTGATAGRGACCCATTATAAGTGTAATATTTGTCTGTTGCATTCGGCAAGAGATTTAGCAAAATAAATGGTTCTAAGGCAGCCTGTTTTCCTGAAAAAATAAAAATAGTCAGATAGTTAAAATACTACAGAAGCAATTAATAAATACAAATCACACTCTCCCAAAGGACTACCATTATAGGAACATGCTAATATAGAGGCTYTTCAAAATTTAATCTCCAGAGAGACTAGCATACAACTAAATCATGAAGACTTCTATTTAGTTTGAAAAAGTATAGCTCAAACCCAACTTCGTTTACTTGGAAGGTGTAGTAAGTCACTCCAGTAGCAAATAGAGTAATTTTAGTATATTGGTTCMCAAGAATTTTCTCACCATAAGCTTTTGAGCAAGGTGCCAAACATTTGTCTCACTCTTGAATTTCAATGAAAAAAAGTTTGTTAAATCTTTGTTCTAGGTCTTGTGACATGGCTTCAAACTCTCCCCCAAATTTAATTAAGTTGTTGAGTTTTTTGCAGGATGCAAATTACTGCAGAAAATCACTGCCTGGGGGAACTGTTGCCATGTTAGACTTGAGGGTTAATATTACTCATGATTGCAGAAGCAGAATTTCTGTGGATCAGGATTCTTTTWAAATGGTGATAATATAGTGAAAAACTGTAACAGCTTTACACAAATCAGCAAAMRATGCAAAGACCTCCTCCAGGAGGTYTTTTCAYATTCTGTGAAAACAGTCTTACATCCTTCAGGTCAGCAGTTTACTGGGTACCTTTGTCAGCTGGGAGTAAGCATGAGGGATTGCTGGAAGTCCATCCACAGAAAGCCAAGTGTCTGCTGGTATGGCAGTAGGGTCCAGCAACAGAAATTGGCATAAATGGTAACAACTTCAGCAAGGCAGACTTTTCAATCTGTGACAATAATCTGCTTTACTGCCTGGTGCATCCAAAATAATGCTGCTTTTCACACCTTGCAATGATCTACACCTAGTGTAGATCATTATACACCTTATTTCAATCTAAAGTTACTAATTTCAAGTTCCTTCCTAATTGGTAATCATTTACTAACAAATACCTAATGAATTTTCAGACTGTACATTAACTCATGCAGGGATGTTACTTCTCCAGCCCTGTAGAGATTTCTGACCTGTCTTCGTCTTCATCATCCCTTACAAATTTGGTGAGAGCAGCAGCTTGCATTAGCAGTTGRCTACAAGGGACTGATGTTTTTCTTYTYTGCAGTGACTTCTCTAYTGAGTTAAGGTTTAAGCTCTGACTTGTCCCTTCTCTCTCATTCATGTATCTGGAGARGGAACATTTAGCAGTGCTGAGCAAAGCACATGCTTCTGTTTCTCCTTTCAAAATGCTAATTTGCCTTCAGACAGAAGCTATCATTGCTACCTGGTCTGTGTCTAGTTAACACATTCGCCCCTCAACAAAAATTAAGTTTGGGACATGAAACTTCTCATTCATAACAAGAATCCTGTAATACATTCTGCAACTGTGGATTCTAGAATACCCTTCAATGAGACTGACAGCCTAGATTCTCAAAATCAAACACCTACAAAGAATGWTGAAAACCAGAGAGTTTGTCTGGAACGAATAGGAGTGCTCCTCTGCAAAGCTTGAGAACTCAGCAACAGTGATTCAAATAAGCACAACACAGATATGACTGACAAGGACAATTCATGTATATCACAGACAAGGAGAGATTGTGTGCTTTTCTTCAGAAGAAACAACTTGCTTTAGTCATGACCTGAATTTCCTGCGCTCATCTGCATCTTATTCAGGGAAATTGTATTCTAAGCATTGTTGAAGTGCCATGTACTGGCTGTATCTTGAATTTTGCTRCTGATAGTTTTACAGCTCCTTCCAAGGCTGTAGGACAGCATGTACCTTGATGTATTACTAGTTCTCCTTTTTGTTTCACAGAGGATGACACACAAAAGTAATGAATCTTAACGACTTTATATTTCCACCTCATATGTCTTTCTAAGGTGTTCCCTTTTAAATTTGTTGAATAGTGTTTGTTTTGCAGAGGAAAAAAAATCTCGATTGTAGTGTCACACTTTTGAAGGCTTTTAAAACAGCTTTTTACATTCAAACACCATTACATAAAGGAAAACTGAGATAAGGTTTCCTTAAAGTCATGGACATGATGTAAGAATATATCCCTGTTAAAGACWGTGCTCATTCATATTTATTCTTCTGCAAAGACACCATGAAACTGAGTCAGAAACATAGCCCAGATCTCTTAATGTATTCATGCTGAAGTTCATGTGTCCCCATTAGCAACCACTACCAATACAATACATTTGGACTATTTTGGATTTACACAAGGAGGCACTGAGAAAAAAATTCTCTCCTCTGAATCTACTGAACACTGACAGTCTCACTCCAGTAAGACCCTTCTTGGATAGTTACAACAGTCTTACCTGGCTTCCAACCAGATATAAAAATCCTGATGAGTATGATTAAGAAGACTTACACAATAAGTCAGATTTATCTGGATTTAGCATTTAAACAAAATTTCTCATGATAGTTAGATTTAGTCATTTACACTTCTGTTGTTACAAATAGTCTTGGGGTAAGTTAAGCAGAGAAACAGGAATTATCTCAAGTTGGAAGAAATGTATGAGGATTATTAAATCCAACTCCTTGCTCCTCAAAGGACTACCTAAACAAAACAATATGATTAAGAGCAACATCCAGATGCTTGGTGCCATGACCACTTACTTCTCTGGGGAGCCTGTTCCAGTCAYAGATCACCATCTCAGTGAAGGGCCTTTTCTAASGCCCAATCTGAACTTCTGACACAGCTTCATCCCATTTCCTCATGTCCTATCACTGCTCACCACAGAGATCAGCAAATGCCCCACTTAAAGAAGTTGTTGACTGTGATGAGGCCCCCTTCTCCAACCTGAACAAAGTGACCTCAGACACTCGTTATCTTCCAGACCTTTCCCAATCTTGGCTGCCCTTCTCTGGATGCAGGCTAATAGGTTGATGGGTCCATCTTATAATTGTGGCACCCAGAACTGCCCCCAGCACTTGAGGTGAGGCTGTCCCAGAGCAGAGCAGGACAATCCCCTCCCTCACCCAGCTGGTGATGCTGGGCCTGATGCACCCCAGGGCAGGGCTGGCCCTCCTGGCTGCCAGGGCACTGCTGGCTCAGATTCAACTTCCCATTAAACCAAACCCCAAATCTTTTACCAAAGGAGTGCTCTTCAGACTCTTACTCCCTGGTTTATATATATAACCAGGATTACTCTTTCCCAGGGACAGAATCTGGCACTTGCTTATGTTAGATTGCATGGTTGATGACTGTTCATTTCTCATCTATCCATACGACTTCTGTAATTTCTAACAAAATAGACATGACTGWGCAATAGAGAACTGTGCTCCTCAATGTCTTAAAGGTTTCATAATCACACTGAAGTGGAATTTAGTTAATCAGTAATCAATAAAACATGGAGACAAACTTACCAAAACGACTAACACTATCTACTCCATTAATGATTGGAATATAATCTGGATTATCTTCTAGTCCAATCTGTTAAAAAKAAATCACAAATTTTAACAGTACAGGCTTCACAAAAAAAAATTTTGAAAGTTACAGTTTACCACCAAAATTACATATTATTTCAAGCCAAACAAACTTACTTCACCCATTTGCTTTTCTGCAAGAATAAATTAGAAAAATACATGCAATTTTTAAACTCAATGATCACATTTAATGATCATTAAATTCAGTTTGAACATCTGCTGTGTTTCAAGGCTTATTAAATGACACAAGGATATATTTTGTTTACCTCAAACAAAATTGATAAAGCTCTTAACTTTCCATTTCCTTTAATTGCCTCTTCAAAGTCTGTAAACTGATCTGCATCATAGCAGTAGATTTGCATCTGCAATTAAAAAYATATTCAAATGTTATATATTAAAAATTGTAAAAGTAAACAATACAATTATTTATATTCCCATTTTGGGGAAAAATATCCAAATAAAATTTTTAAACAAGTGTAGAGATATTTTACCTATCTCTTTTGTGTTATCTGAGGTTGCAGAATGGAATTCATCAACAATTAGCCATGTAAAAACTCTCCYGGAGAAGTATTAAAGTTTCAGGAATTACCCTTTCAAGGAGCAYAGTGCTTTTCATGGCTAATACAGTGAATTGAGATAACTGAACACCTAGAGTGCTTGGTGAAATGAATATTTGCATCAGTGATAAAACATGAATAATACACCAAGATGTCCCTACTGCATCTGCCTTGCAGTAAGTGTAGAAAAGCATTGATGATTTAAGATTACCAGGCACTYTGACCCCACATCTGACTGCTGTCATGAGCATGGGTTTGGTTGCACCCTTTCTCTCTTTCTCCAGATGCAGCTGGGAAATCTCCTCCAGTGCTGGGTGACCAACATGTGTGGGGGAGTGACCTGCTCCTACCAGCTTTCTATGAGACAATGATGTCCTGTRTGTCAGGACAGATGGAGTATGACTGGGAATTTTTAAGGGACTAGTAAGGCAAAAGAAATGACACTGTCCAGGGACTGCTCCTGGCTTACCACTCTTCCCCATGCATAGGCYAGCCCTGGCATTATTGTTTTGCTTTCACACAGAAGATCAAAATGCTTGGAGTGAGGAACAGCACAAGTTGCCTGCCACAACTGCCYCTTTTTAACTGGAAAATTGCACAATGCCATGCTGAGGGAATAGAGTTTGGYCTTTGTGCAACCCAGGAAGAGTTGCTCCTTTCTTCCACCCCACTCCCATGCTGCTGCAACCCATTCTGCCAAGCCAGCCAGGGGACACTGCCTGGCTGCCTATCAACGTGGCTGCACCCAGGACCTGCTCCCATGGCTTTTGGCACACCACTGCCAGCTCTGCCCAGCCCAGCAAGATGGGCCATGCTTTTTATCTGTAAGGCCCAGCAGCTCCCGTGGGCTCTCAGCAAAGCCCTGACTTTGAGAAGTCCATTTACACTTTAAACAATGAACTGAGGTGGAATATGATGGGCCAAATTTATAGGAGCATAGCATTTAGTGGGAGCTTTGTCAGATTAGCAGAACTGACATCTRATATCACCTTAGAAGATGGGAAAAATGCAGTGAAGGCATTCTCAACTTGCCACTAACACATTACACTGCCCTTCTAAAATGCATCATTTATTCTCAATTTGGATTTAAGTGAATGATTATATTTGCAAATAGACTTAAGAGACAAAGGAATTTTGTAGAGTARTAATGTTGCAGAATGTTGAAATGATCAAAATCAATTCCATACTTTACCTCAAGAGGAAATTTTTGACCTTCTAGACTATGTTCTGATCCATCTGATGACGCGTTACATTTTCCCCAGTGAAAAGTGATCTTGCTTGCTCTGAATATAGTGTCTAACCCACCTCCACTCACATAATAATCACTTGTCAGGTTAATTTCCACTGAAAAAAATGAGAAAGAGGGGGAAAAAATGGAGTGTCAGTATAAAATCTAGCCAAGGCATCGATAACTCATATTTCAGTATTAGGTGCTAGAAGTTAAATATGATATGCTTATTTCTCTGTATTTCATAAGCAATTTGACAGGAAATTGGTTACTTAAACTAAGTAACAAGTGTGGTAATTCACTATCAGCATGGAAAATAGGTTTCATTTCATGCTGTAATTCAGAAAATAGTAATTTAATGAAGTACACTTGGTTTCTTGTTATCTGAAACTAACACWGAACTACACTAAAAAGCTCAGAAATCTGGTCTAGCCACCAATTGGCTGTGTAGAGAAAATAAACTCCTGAAGTACATACCTTCCTGAAAGGATCTGTTTTTCTAACCTGTGTTTCTAACAAAAAGGGAAATACTCACCTGCCCCCCATTTTTACCTCAATTCTATATATGAATCATGAGGCAACATGGCAAGAGAATATTCTAGCCAGTTCCTGGGAGCACTGTCCTGACACAAGACTCCTCAGCTGTGGAGCTGTCTCCCATGGGAAAAATCAATGATGGGTCTTCAGCTGGTCATAGATGTCCACAAATTGCAGATGGGACAGAGCATTTGTCCTCTGGAGAAAATGAGCAGGATGGGATAGACTGCAGCCCCACATTTTGGCTTTCCTGTCTCCAGCAACTGTGAACTACTTGACCTCTTGATAAAACAGCACTAATGGAGTTCATTTTCACTGCATTGCTTTCCTCAAAACCTTGAAGACCATTTAAATAAGCTTAGTAGTCCCCCATATAACATCTGGATTGCTGTAGATGAGGAAGAGCTCAGTTCACTTTTAAGGACTTTAAAGAACATTTTCTCAGGGACATGTTGAAAAGACAAAGCAATATTTACCTCAGCTAGTAGGGCAAGAGGGAAGTAAGTGATTTTTGTAGTGATATGTAGGAAGTATAAGACAGAAAGAACAGAAATTAGGAACAATGATGCTAAATTGAACTGAACTGAACTAAACCAAACTAAACTAAAAAGGCTGATCTAGGGAGTCCCAGTTGCATTGGTAGAAGGCCAAAGACAGTTTTTAAGAGATACCTTCCTCCACACCTATGCCCAAAACAAGGAACAGTACTTTTAACAAGCAGCTTTTAGTTACTGCTTTCCTGGATTTATAAGTGGTTGTAAAAAGATTTGTCTGACAATTTAAATGACACTGTAAGCTTTTTCATGGCTGGARAAATAGGCAGCTGTAGGTATAAATCACTTCTTTCTAAAATGTATTTCTAAGACTGATAAGACAAATCAGAACACAAAAGCACCTATTTCTCTTCTTTGACTGTTAGGAGGCGTCTATGTGAGTAATTCAGATGAAAGTTTCTGTATTATATGTCTATGTGTAGGTGAGATGAATCCATGAAGTGCTTTCAGATGAGTAGGTAATTTATTTGTACTTTTTAAAAAATCACTTTTGCCTACCCAYTACAGATTCTAGATATATAGTAGTAATTACCTTAATTTCACAGCAGATGCCAACTTACAGTTTAGATTTAATGATGTGCCCATGATGAGTCACAATGTGATTACTTTGGCTGTATCTGTCCARGCACATAATTTTTGTTTGTGTGATTTCTGTTTCATTTAGCTACTGTCATCACTGTTGTTTTGTTTATTTATTTAATAGATAAATTCAGAATGTACCAGCTAAGTGAAATGAAAATGATCCATCAAAAGTCCTTGGTTGGTTGTTTGTCCTATATCACTTTTCAGACCTCTTAACTACAAACATGAAACCTGACTTTTTTACCTGTTTTTCCAGTGTTGCGAATGAAAGTCTCTTCCAAAGTTTCCTTTTCCCATCCATGGAATTTAAGTTTCTTCAGRTTCACATTAACTTGGGTAAGATCTTCATCTATATTAATAGGTGATTGTTTGGCACCATTGCAGGCAGAGTATTTCTTGCCCCAGTTCTTTTGGTTCAAAGTTCCTGGAAATCAAAACATGTGGGGTAAATGCATTCAAGTCCAAACTTGCATCCATACATTTTTTTATTGTGGTAATGTTAAAACACAGTTTGCAATCTGAGATCACAGTACCTGCCCTTCTTTTAGACTTTGTCTGTAGCAATATTTAGCACACCTACCTCTGATTCCTACCTTCACCAATTGTCACACTCTGAGCACTCAATACATACATTCTTATGAACCTCTAAGGAAATCATRAAACAACAAAATCCTCATGAACAATGTGCATAAAACTAAAAAAAAAAAAAGCTTTCAGATGAACAGAATTAGCTTGCCATGGGAATTGCCAGAAAATTATCCCATCCAAATAACTTGTAATCATATCAATGTTAACGTTCCTTTTGCCCAATGAAGTCATCTATCCAGTAAGGTTTTTAAATATAYGGAAGCAGCAAGATGTGTTAACAATTTTTTTACACAGAGGGGAAGAGGTAAACTGATTTTATCCTGGAAAAGGAAGAAAGATGAGTGATGCTGTCTGAGAGGCTGGCTGTATGGCCCAGCTGTGCACTCCCCCTCCAGCCACCTGCTCCCTCTGCAGCTGCCCAGCAGAGAGGAGCTCCTGTGCTGCAGCAAGGGCTTCTCCAGGGCACAGGGGCTGCAGTTCACTGGGGCCAGCCCASACACAAGAGGGACACAGACAGGATGGCCTTTCCCAACACCAAAGACTTGATTGTTTRCAAGAAATGTGCAAGTACTCCACAAATCAGTATTTGCAGCAGCTCTGACAATCTTTTGTTTACATAACATACTAATACAAATGGAACAATATTTKGTGTATGTTAATGTGTTGGAAAACATACAGATGTTTTCCTGATAGGGAATTCTGGCAACACTTCAAAATGCTAATTAAAAACAAGAGTTAATGACACAGATGTAAGAAAATTGAATTATTTCAGTTAACTTCCCACTTACTCATGGTTAAGAACTAGTATTAGTGTATGCAGTGCATATATTTGAATTCTACTAGATTTGTTGAAATAAACCAATGCTCATTTACAGGCCAGCATGCCACATCCAAGTCTGTCAGTGAAGATTTGCTATCTTGTACTCCAGGCAAGGACAGCTCTCATATTATACTCAGAAAACTCACAGAGGGAAGAAGATATGCAGCCAGTCCTGTAACCATGACAATAGGCAGTAATACAAGATGCTCACCTGGATAGCCAGCTAGAAACAAACCTGAACTAAATTATTGAACAAGTACAAGTCAAGCAAGTTACCAGTATCACCTTGCTGCATCAGAGTTATTGCAGRTGGTATACAAACACATTTACTGCCTACAAAGAGCAACAGAAGAAACTGGTAGGCAYAAAAGTCAACCTGAAGGGAGTTCAAGCCACAGGCTTACAAATATCAGCATCCTTCAGGTGGGGACTTGAGCCCTGTACCAAGCAAGTACTGGTCCCCTTGGAAATGACACACTGGGTAAGCTGACAMTTCCTTGAGTCAGAATTGTCCTGGACTTTAGTTGTCAGTTATGACTGATCACCTGGAAAGAGAATGTAATATCCTGATTTGTAATGCAAGAAAAGAGTGGCTAATATTTCATCTCTTTCAAAAATGTCCCTTAAGAAATTCTGAGCTCAAGTCAACCAATACTTGGATATTAATCTGCTCAGGTCTATAGAGAATTTTCCAACAAATATTGAAGGCTTTTAACATCAAGAACAAATTTTAAAAAAACCAAATTATAAGATAACTTTTAGACAGAAAAGCCTTCAAACAGCATCAGAAAGGATGGAAACAACAACTCTCAGCTTGCTCTGTGCATCGTTGCAAACAGGCTCCTGTTTCCAGGTCTGATTTCAGACAGCTCAGTGATTTTCCAAGCTGCAGGAAACTCTTTAAAGCTCTCTCTGGCACGTTTCTGCCAGTTTGGGTTGAGAGGCTGCCCATGGCCATCCCTTGGAGTTAAGCTCCCTACTCCACGCTCTATTTCTTCTACTCCTTTTGCCAAAGCCAAACACTTCCCCAGACTGCTTCAGTTGCCCCAAGGCAGTAGAAATCTCCATTCTCTTTTCACTGACATACCCAATCCTGTAGCTGACATACCCAAACCTGCAGTCTCTCCTTCAGAACACCATCTTTTTTATGTATTTAAACATGTATTTCTGTTATTCTGCTCTTCCCATCAGTGACATTAGAACTGACTAAAAACACTACTCTTTTCTTTTTCCTACTACAGTGCTTTTGGGAAAGTTCTTTCATGCTTCTTTTGATGAAAGACATTATTGCATTTTTCTTCTTGTCTTTAAATTCTCTACTGTCTATGATTATGTTCAATAAAAACAAGTAAACTAAAACTATAGAGAAACTATAATCTACTTCCAATTTCCACAGTTTTTTATTTTGTGGTTTTGTATGTAGAATTTAGGTTTTTCAACTTGGTAGTCATTACTTGTGGCTCAGTGTGTAATGAAGTCCTAACATGCATCTCATGATAAAATTTGCAATCTTCGCTCAAGATAATGTGTATCTCTAGCATTGATAAATATCTATGGAATAAAATGTACTGGAAATCAATGGCGTGGTCTGATCTGGGGCAAGAACAAGAGGAATCCCCTAAGGAATGGAGTCTGAGAAAAAATGAAGTCCGGTCATGATAACCCAAATTACATTTGAGCACCAAAATGCATGTTTATGCATTGATKTCGCAAATGCTGGAGCAGATATTGGGTGTGGATATTATCAAATAGTGCTGAACAATACAAGTAGCTTTATAGAGGGAAACAGTTGATATTGAGGACCAGATGTTCATACCAGATGTTTTTCAGAAGGTTTTTACCTTAGTCTAGCTCTGTCTGGTCCCATGGGCTGAATGCCCACTGGGTGCTGAAGGGTACTCTCCTGCAACACAATTCCTGTGTGGTACCAGTTAAAATGAACTCATGCCACACACTGTGAGACAACTCTGTCTTGCAAACCAAAGCTTGGTAAGTGTGGTGCAGACAGGAGATTTGCTTAAAAAGTCCACTCCTGATCCGAACTAAAATGTTACTGTAAATCCATCTGGTGTAGGCAGCAGGTGGTGGAACTGCTGCAGTTTACATGACTTGTTGAAAGCCAAAGTAAAAGTGAAAGAACTGCATGTTTTTAAACAAGAGCAGATTGTTTTACTATAGGTGTTGTGATRGAAATCATAAATCAAAGCTGTGCCAGCCATTTTGAAAAATATTGTTGAAACTGAGTTTTGAAAATGAATTCTCCCAAACTGTGCTTTGGAAATCTGAGGAGAACAAAAATATGCACAATATATCTTCAAGAGTGCACAGAAGAATAATGTTTGTCAAAGGTGTCAGATCTGAAAAAGTAACTGGCAATTCACAAATAATGGAAATAAAACTGAACAAAGGAGATTAAACAGAGCCCTGCCTGTACCAAAACCTTCACCACTCTTGTCCAGGGYAGAATGTCTGAAGAACATTTTCCTAGTCTTTCTTCCCAGGAAATGCTGATATCTAACTCTGCTCCTCAACCTTAATCCCTATGATTCCACTGCTACAATAAGCATCCAGTTATCCTTTTGGCTTCCTCTTCAGCTCTCATTGAAAGAAAGAAATAGAGGTGCTGAAGTGTGTCCAGAGAAGGGCAACAGAGCAGGTGAAGGGTCTGGAGTCCAAATCTTACAAGCAGCAGCTGAGGGAGCTGGGGCTGTTTAGCACGGAGAAAAGGAGGCTCAGGGAAGACCTTTAATAAAATGGATGTGAATCCTAGTGTTTATTTTATAGATAAAAGACCGCAGAAAAGAGAGACGGATTCTTTACCTCTATTTAATTTCTTTCTCTCCGTTTTTCATCAGCATTTGCTTTCATGATGTTAAAATTACTTCTGTATAGACTGGACCCACATAGGAGATTAAAGATAATCCCTCTGTGTAGACTGTTAATAATGGATTTGCCTTATCAAAAAATRTTATTGACTTATCACTTTGAAGTGYTAAGTGATTTCAATTATATTTTTTTAGCAAACATGTTTTATCTAAGATATGAAAARCCAGAAATAAGGCCACAAAAAGATATGCATACTTACACTGCACAAAGTTTAAATTTAGATGCCAAATCAGTATTGCTCTGAACTTTAAAATATAGAGTTATTATACCAAAAGTTACACAATGCACTCTAATCCTCCAAGGCAGAAGAATTATTTTAGTTCTCAATCTGGATGAGTTTGGGCACTGCTKGCCCAAAGAGAGAAATTCTGCCAATATGGGCCTTAGGAATCTTACCACAGCTTGTATTCCAAAGGCTATAACAGAAAACTTTGCATTTTAGGGAAACATTATGGTCATCAAAAAATGGATGACTTAAGTTTCACAYATTACTGAGTAGAAGGCATTGCTTCTGTGTCATCTTGACCTTCACTGTAAGGGTTTCAGGGTTTTGTTTTTCCCCCTCAAAAGCCCCAACTACTCCCACAGCCTGATCACAATCAGTCTTGTAAATTTATAAAAATACTTAAGATTGGAAAATCCCTGAATTTAATGGATGAAATGGCTTGTCCAGACAGAGTTCTAAGTACGAAGAAGAAGTTTTTGTTTCCAGGTTTGGGCTCAGCCATTTATTATGCCTGTCTCAGTGATGCAGTTGCTTGGAGGTTTTCCAACACTGGATTTCTTGCCAACATCTCCGTCAGGTTTTCAAAAGTAAAATTGGACTGGTTTGGTTAAAGAGAGTCAGCTCACAGGGCAAATGCAGAAAAATGTAATAGCACTTAAACCCTCAAAGTTCAACACTAATAGAGTAGCTTGCTTTTAAATGAGCAGAAGTCAAATAATATTTATCCCATGGACTTTTTCTGCCACTCATACAGTAACAAAGAAATGAATTCAACACATTCTCTTACTGTGGGGTGTAATATATCTCAAATAAAGCAAACAGAATCAACAGAAAATTCTAGTAGCTTTGCAACCAGATGCATTCATGCAAGCCAAATCATCTAATCTCTTATTCCATTAAGCAACTTATTCATCATTTTTTATCTAAGTATCAGCTTACCTAGACTGTATCTTGTGCATTGTGTCTTTGTGCACRTAAACATGGATTATCTGTGAGAATACCCTGAAAGATGGCACAGTACTAACMTGTACTCAGCTGAAACCTATCACGTTAATCTTTCCTGCTCCTCATTTAAAATGTCCTAGACTACTTACCTCTTATTAAAATCTGTAATGGAAGATGTGTCAGGAAAATACTGACGAAACATTTTGCCATCTTCAGGCTATGGCTTGTTCTTCCATTTTTGTCTGCTTATTTTTTAAATATAAACTATATGCTTTCTTCATWTCTACAGTCATGGAGACATTGTTCAATAGTCAAAAACCAAGCAAGTACGAAAARATGTTTTGTTTTTTTCACTTTATCCCCGGATAGAATAATACAGTTGTTGAGATACAGTGGAAAATTAATCAGTCCTATTAATACAGTGACTATCTGGTATTTTTTCTTCCTGGGACTCAGCCTGATGATTCATAGTCAGACTAAGTGAATTACTGACCAAAATGCATAGGAGGATGAATGCCAGTGAACAGCTTTCTTTCATAACAGCGACTGTTTGCTGTTCCTCTTCTTTCATTGCCTAAAAAATCTGGCCATTGCAGGCTAGTTAGAAAATATACAATCAAATACTTCTGTGCTAGAGAAATACAGATTATCACAGATGCTCCATCTGCAGGACACTCAATGGGTCAGTTGTTAAGCCTAGGAGAAGGATTATGGGAGAAATTCAATCTTTTAAGGTACCTATTTTCTATTATTCTCATCTCATTGCTACTGAATCTGCATATAACTGCAGCTAGAGAATCATGTAGTTATGCAYAGTGAAAACTTGCCACAGAATGTTTTATAATTATTGTAGCATTATGATCTAAGCAGTATTTTTCAACTAAGTACTAAAGGAGGAAGTTTGCTACAGTGCCAAATGAGAAAATGTCCAGTAAAAAGTAATAMATTTTTCTTGMTGCTTTATTTAATTCTTGACAATAYATGAAGCCCTAATTGGGCCTCATAACTTCTAATCTTGTTCCAAGGAATTCAGATTGTAGAAGTTATTTTCTTTACCTTCAGTAATACTTTGAAGCATAAAACCAAATACAACACTGTTGACTGACAAGGATCATTTCAAGATCACAGATAACCAGAGCTGAAAACAGAACTGGAATACATGGAACTGACTCACTTTTAAATTAAGAAATAAACACCAAGAAACACAGCCTGTGGTTTATTTTCATATAACATACATACATTTTGATTAGCTGTCAGTGTGTCATGGCAACATTTGGTCTCCTACATGAGAGTGTTTGGTCTTCCACAAGGACTCCCCACCTGTTCTTCAGCTGTTTCACATGCTGCTAGCAGGGAGGAAGAATAAAATGGAACAATCACAGGCTCTGTCCCCTCAAGCTGCACCTGATTTGCAACATAAAAGAAACATTTTTCAAACGTGGTGCTGCCCAATRAGCAGTTCATCTGTACTTCCTACAAGTAGAGCTTACTCCCAAACATATGACTACTGTACGTAGAACAAATGGATGTTTATTGTCTTTCTATTGGTGGACATAGCATAAAKGAAGCTTATGGTACTATCTCCCTCTTCCCCATATCATGCAAGGCCCATTTTATGAGAAATTGAATGTCTGCATATGAAATTAATTCTGTAGACACAAAGGYTGCACTAATTTCAAGCAGGCCTAAAAAATGCCCTTTAAAGGACTCTCAGCTGGAGCAAAGAAAGAGGAAGCTATAATCYACCTCAAGCACAGCATTTAGCACCTGTCTGGAAAGTGATAGTTCATGCAGTCCCAGGAGATGAGCACAATGAAACTCATCTTCAGCAGCAAGAAASCTCATTTTTGCTGGAGTACAGATCACCATCTAAGTCTAATGACTCGTATTATGGCACTACGTCAGTCTTCACTTTTCTCTCCTCATTACTACAAAGAAGACTCTACTGTATTTTAGAAATTATCTTGCATGACAGAACCAGGCACTCTGTAAAGAAGCRAAATGCAATGATGAATTTTAGAATAGRGTATATCATCTCCTTCTCAGCTCAGCAGATCTAACAATATTGGTTTTCACTGAGAAAATCAATAGTCTCCTTTTCTCTTCTATTGTGGTTTGACCTCCCTCCTGTCCTCTTTCTTTCTTCTTTTTTTCCCCTGCTCTCTTCCCTCTATTCTCCCTCCCTCTTGGACCATTAAATGTTAACAGGCAGYCTGTTTAATTCCATGAGAAGTCCTGCTGTGTTACAGCAGAGGGACACTTTTTCCTGTTATCAAACACATGCATTACTACCTTGCTACACTTAGGAAAATAACTTGGGTCAGCACAAGCCTATCTAGAAGAACAATACATTTCATAAAGGCCACAGTCATGAGTTCTGATCCAAAGCATGCTGAATTATAAAAATAACCCACAAGTAGGTTCTCTGGGCTTTGAATCASATCATCTGTGAGAATATAAAATATCACTATTGAACAGCAGTAGTGGAACTGTGAATGCAAAAGTCCCACAAATAGCCATCAAAAAGATCAGCATTTAAGTCTGAATAGCAAAAAAGCATTTATTTCARCTGTAAAGAATAACATTAAGATCATAAAAAGCAAGGACTGATATAGACCAAAGCAAGACAAATATAAGTATAAAAGACTAYTGCATTACATCACTGGCCATGGAATCCCAGAGGCAGCCTGCAGATAAATTACCCTAATGTCCAAAAAGACRTACAAGTAATTCTGATTCTTTGCTCCCCAGGTTCTCATTTTCACAGACTTCCAATTTTTATAATATGAAACTCCWAAATATCTCCAGAAGAACAGAATACCGTAGGAAATTTGGATTACTTTTAGCATATTTTAGCAGGGTTTTGAATCACACTTCTATGGGAATTTCAGTACACAYTGTGTTTGCATAATGGCAAGGATAAAACGAGGTGATGGGCAGAAATGTGTTCCACAGTATTATATTGAGCTATATGGATTTCTTACACAGAGCCATAGCTTATGCATGTTTATCTACACAATTRCTTATTGTATTTTATTTTCTACTTTAGAAAGACAATTCCAGTTCATAAAACGGTCTTTTTGGCAAGGGTTTTTGACTACAATAACTAAAACTTTAATTCTCTTTCCCTTATGTCCCMAAAATAAAAGAAAATCCTTTGAAAAATGTTAAAAATTAACCCTCTCCTATCATTACACAAACCTTCCTTCACTAATGGCATCATTTTATTTGAACTTAATATAATTTCAACATTACCATCATGTTTACATCTTGTTCAAAAACTTTGTACAGATMATTTCAGAACTGCCATAGCAATGTCAGTGGACGTACGTAACCATTCTTCTGATAATCCATGTTAAGTTTAAATAATACTAGTACCTGATTAAACTTTTTTGAGATTATCATGTCTTCAAAAACACTCTTTACAAACTCTTCAACTGAGAGATATTTTACCAGTCTTGATGTGATAACAGCATTATGTAGGTTACACAGTAGATATTTTTTCACGTACTTTTTTGCATTAACAAGTTGTGCAGATCTCTGTTTTTCGTTTACAAATGTATAAAAAATCCTAACCAGCTTTTAAAACCTTTCAGGATTAAGARCTCTCAAAGCCACTTCCAATGCTGAGTACTTATGCTCAAGAGTGCAGAGCTGAATGCTATTCAGCAGCAGGTGCATTCTACCTGAGATTTGGAACTTGCTGCCATTGACAGGATTTTCCTTTTCCATTCTCTCCTACAATGGAAAACGTTTGAAATGAGGATGGAAGCAGCATCAGCTGGACAGAGGTACACAACTCATGCATCTTTGGGTGGTTGTGGTCTCACATCCATCCCAATCAGCAAGTAAGTTCTTGTACTTTCTCTAGCCTTACTGTGATAAAACTTGCTTAAAATGTCTTGCTGCTTTTAGAAGCACAGTTTTTTGTTTCATATTTTCTGAAATGAAGAATTAATTGCACTGCTTGTGTTGAGAAACAAATAAAAACTGTCACCTRCCTACTCCACCTAAGACAAAAATTCAGTGTGGAAGTTTTCATAATAGTATTAAATTTAAAGTTCACTGAACTCTTAAACAGTTTAGTACTTGGTGGGGTTTTTTTTGTTTTGTTTTTTGGTTTGTTTGTTTGTTTGTTTTTTTAATCCATGGCTAATACACAGAATTGCACAATATAATATACAATCTTCTTCCATGAAGATTGGTATAATCATTTTTCTTTGCCATTTCTCCATGGAGAAAGAAAATACAATTTCATCTACACACATAGGAAAGTAGACAAGTACCTGAAGATCATGTTTCTTATTTTTGTCACATTATTACCTAGGGATCAAACATAAAAGGTACACTTTTTACACCTGCAAATACAGCATTTTTACTTTTTACTATGTAAACCATTTAAGTTGGAAGAGATCTAGCATACTTTATCACAGTGGAATAAATTAAAGGAATTACTCTTGGTCTGTTTATCTACTTTAATCAAGTTATTCTGTCAGGATCAAGAGTGACATGGTATTCCTGACCCACTAACCTCACCTAGCCATCAAGTGAGGCTCCCCAGTGCAGAGCAATAATTTTCTTCTACACAGAATTATGCTATCACTCACATAAAAAAATGTTAGTGTGTCCTCAGAGGGGACTGAATGCACAAAATTAACTTCAGTACCAAGTCATCCCCAGTGCTGAAGAATCCAAACACTCCTTAATTTGTAGGAGCAGATTAAATTTCAATGGAATTTTATCTCTTGCTGCTTCTCCTTTCATTCTCACTCTTGTTGGAAAGTATCACTTTCATACTCAGGAAAAAAACTGTACTACTGGAAACATCTTATCTTGAATTCAAATATTTTGACAACACAGTTATATATACTGAATTACTCCAGACYAAAAAATTTCAGACAAGAATCTTGTCCATTCAGTCTGCAAAGAGTTGGACAGCCATAACTGAAACAGGTTTGTAAGCTGTTAGGAAAAAAATCTCCCCAGTAGGTGTCTATTGTGTACCTAACTGAATTGCAGCTAATCAAGGTAAAGGGACCAAGCCACATTAGAGTTCATAGATACCCAAATTTTCACCAAAAGCTCCCTTAAATATTCTGTCACTGTTTGTGCCCTAAGACACTGTCAATTTGACTAAGCTGAGGAACCAAAATCAAAGCCCATTTTGGATACACAGACTCATCATCCCTGGCCACATTCTCTGAAGGCACAGACCCAGCTGGAATGGGCCTAGAGACCCTGAGAGCACACAGGCAACAGCACCAAGAGGAGAGCAAAGCCCTGCAGCTGCACCTCCTGCCCTTCAGTGACATTCAAGGCAATGCCCATTTTAATACAATATCCCAGCAGTGTTAGCCAGGCAATGCATTTGGCACAATGTGATTATGCCTCTTAGCTAAAATAAAATGATTCACCATCCATATTTTGTCTTCCATGATAAGGCCTGAGAATAGTTAAAAGGGAAGGAGAACAAGTCATCTTCACTCATTCTTGCCAGTGCTGACATGGTGAGGCTAAAAAGCATCACTGGGCCTTAAGAAGGTAAGGAGAGGGATGGCTGATTTTGTAACCCAGCAGCTGCAGCATTCAGCAGGGATGACACAAATGGGCTGAGGCAAGCACCTTTCTGCTAATTGGTGTCTTCTGAAGAAAATAACTCCCCCTTGTGCTATTTATGTGCTTAATATAGGTGCTTAACTTTGAATTGTGAAGTTAAAGAAGATAYACCTTCCCTACCATCAGCACTATTACAATGGGACACACTAAACCTTTGTGCTCTTGAGAAGTCTACAAAGAAAYTACTGCAAAATTCCTCATGTAGCTTCCACTGGCACACATAAATCCTAAATCAGAGTCTATATCTTCTGTAGTATTTCTCCAGTGTTTTGGTTCTCACTTGAATCAGGTCTCAGCTTCACAACCAGACTGATGTGCACAGTCTGGTCACAGAACATCCTGATGGTCACAAAACACCTTGTGTATCATCAGTCTGTTCATACAAATAGATCATATTTCTGTAGCAAATCAAACTCCAATTAGAGCAAGTGATTGTTAAAAATTATTAAATATAATCAATTTCTAGTTGTTTTGTAGCTGCTATTCCAGCTCAATGGCTAGTGTATGCAATATGGCAACAAACAGAACAGCATGCATTTAGAGTTTTCTGACACGGTACCTATAACTATTTAAGAATGCCAGGTTTGAAGGGATCTCAGTGATCACCTGGTCCAACCTTTCTAAGTAAAAGCACAATGTAGAAAAGATGGCCTAGCATCTGTCCAGCAGAATCTCTCATTCATCCAGGACAGGAAATCTGTCACTTCCCTGCGGAGATTATTTCAATGTMTGACTGTTTTTATTGTGAAAAAWTTCCCTCTTGTGACCAAGCCACAAAACCTCTACTGACCTAAATTTGCATCAAATTATGATGCCTAATTACTATATTCTCAAACAAGAAACTCAGACTGTATATTGTCATCATTTAACCCCAACCAACAACTAGATACCATGCAGATGTTTGCCCAGTCCCCACACCCCAGTGGCATGGGAAAGATAATCAGAAAAAGAGTAAAACTCAGGGGTTGAGATACAAACAGTTTAATTGGAAATTGCARTAAATTACTATAGTAATATTAATAATACTATTAATAATAATAATAATGATAATAGTAATGAAAAAGGAAAGAAAGAGAGGAATAAAACCCAAGAGAAACAAGTGATGCAAAACAAACTTGYCACCACTCACTGACCCCGTTCCCCAGTTGCTGGGAGCAATTGGCTTCCASCCAACTACCCTGAGTTTATAGACTGAGTCTGATGGTCTTTAGGAAATACAATTTTGGCCACTTTGGACCACCTGTTCTAGCTGTGCTCCCTCACAGGTGCACCTCCTCACTGGCAGAGCATGGGAAACCTAAAAGCCCTTGACTTRAGATAARCACTACTTTGCAACAACTAAAACAYCAGTATGTTATAACATTATTCTCATACTAMATTCAAAACACAGCACTGTAGCAGCTAAGAAACAGAAAAATTAACTGTTTCTAAGCCAAAAGCAGCACACATGAAAAATAATTGGGAAAATTAGAGAAGAAACCTTGCCTAGTTTWTGCAAAATATAAATCAATCACTTACTGGTTCAAAATATTATTTTTTCTGTAAGAATTTCTCTTTTGCTTAYAATGTGTACTCTACACCACAATGTAACAGTCTCTCTCTCTAATTCTTTGAGGACCTGTGTATGACTTCTCCCTAATTAGGGTAGGTGTGGATGACTGATGTAGGCATTGATTACAATTGGGGTAGAAAAAATGGCAAAAGGATTCATTAAAGAGATCATTAAAARGAAGATACAAGACCTGAGTTTCTAGCTAAGGCATATCACACAGGCAAGACATAGTGAAGGCTGAAGTACTGAATCTTCATGTCTTGGTATAATTTTGAAGATATGAAAAAGTTAATCTCATTCTTGAAGAACTTGCACAACATTTAGACAGAGAKTTCAGTCTGAGGGACTGATCAAAAAACCCTATAGGTAAATTATATGATTCTTCTGCATCAATTCTAAAATAGTGAATAACGTGTTACATTAGAAGAAGGTGGGAGYTTGGGGGTGGGAAAGCAAGGCAAAAGAACTATGTAAATGAAAGCTTCTGAGAAAATGCAGAGACAAGATTCTTGCATATGTAATTGTGAAGCCTTTGAAAATAACTTCTCTGCTGTAGGCAACAACAACTTTTCCCTTCATGAGAACAAGCTCTGTCTTGGAATAATATGCAGAATCTTTTGTTTCCAGTACAGCCTACCTCCCTGTGGGGTAACATCAAATCTAGAAGACTCAGTGAGTGGAGTTTCCATGGAATTGTTTCTGCAAAGAAAAGATGTTTTTGACTTCACAGAAAATACTGCCAGTTTGTGACTGTGAGTCACAGGAGATCTGGTGAAAATGATTGTTTTTCTATATTGCCTGTACTTTTGCTAATATCCTGTCACACTACAGTTCTGAGAAATAGTTCCTTGACTCACTGTCTTTGAAACTCTTATTCTGTAGAGATTTACCGTTGCAAACTTGTATTGAGACTCAGTCACCCTTATCATCTCTTAGTGTGCCATGTTCTTTTATTTCCTTCCTTCTCTGGTTTCGTAATTGTGATCTGCCTTTTGTGTGAGATTCTTGCTTGGAGTCACAGAACCACAGAATGGTTGAGGGTGGTATGGATCTCTGGGGCTCATTTTACAACCTCCCTACTCAAATTAGGTCATCTAAAGCCAGTTGCCTAGGACCATGTCCAGATGGCTTTTGAATATCTCCAGGCAAGCAGATTCCACAGTTCTGGACAACCTGAGCCCGTGATCAGTTCCTGTCACTGAACTGAAGTGTTTCCYAAAGTTTAAAGGGAACTTCATGTGTTCCAGTTTCTGCCTGTTGTCTTCACTGGACTCTCTCTAATCACAGAATCATAGGATCACAGAAGGGGTTGGGTTAGAAGAATCATCTAGTTCCAACACCTCTGACATGGGCTGGGCACCTTTCACTAGACCWCATTGCTCAGAGCACCACCAATACATCCATGACTCCTGTACTGAGGAGTCTAGAACAGTACTCCAGGTGTGGCCTCATCAGGGATGAGGACAGGGGAAGGATCCCTTATGTAGCCCAGGCCCTTTTTTATTTTTTTTTTTTTCAATGACACATCATTTACTCATGACCAACAGGACCCCAAGGTCCTTTTCTACAAAGCTGCTTCCCAGCTGGTGGTCACCCTGCATATGCTGGTGCCTGAGCATCTTCCTTCCCAAGTGCAGGACTTTGCATTTTCCTATGTTCAGCTTCATGAAGTTCCAGTCAGCCCTTTTCTCCAGTCTGATGAGGTCCCTCAGCACTCCTCAGAGTTGTACATCATCAGCAATCTTGTTGAGGATCCACTCCACCCCATCATCCAAATCACTGACCAAGACAGACAGTATTACTCTTTTCCAGTATTACYCTTTTCCCATTATGCTAAACCTTGTAAAGAAAAAATGATATGAACTTCTTATAAATCAAGCGAGAAAGAAAATGTCTTCACCAGAACTACATAAACTCTATCAGAGCTAAGAGCTCTTGAGGTGTTACAAGTACCCTGCATGGCCATCCTGGGCCCCTCTCATTCATGAGATGAGTTGAGAACACTACTCCACAGCTTGGAAAATCATATTTCAGGGGCACATTGGCTACATCAGTAGGCACAGCCTGAATGGCATTGTTCTTCCTTYTGCACTGTCAACCTGTAATACTACTGCTATTGCACCAAACTGAAATACTGAGGGACACTCTGAGGGTCTCATGATGCTGGCATTCAGTCTCTTATCAAGGAAGGATTTTTGTTGACAATTGTGTCCTTGTCCAACTTCTTAGCTGAGCAGAATTTAATTAAAACACGTCTCCTGAGAACACTTGATCACTGTTCAAATAATCCTTAGYTTACAGACACAGAGTACTAAGGGAGCTTTACTCCCTGTCCTWGCCCACTCTGCATTCCCATGTCCTTTGACTCGGCTGCAGCTGTATATCTGCATAAACTCACCCCTTCAGACTAGGTCTGACAGCTCCCTCTTTGATAAGTAAAGCCCATTGAAAGACTGTAAAGCTTGATCTTACCTTTARTTTGGTACATAATTTAATTTGCTATTAGGACAAAATCTTAGTTGCATGAAATAAATATTGCCATTATACATATCATAATGGTTCCCTTGTTAATGATGCTGCTGCTGATTGCTAAAAATTTGGCAGATGTCCTTCTCCAGATGTGCTAGTCAAATAGCCATTTAGGATAGAGAATGTCCAATCCTCTGCTTTACAATTTTTGCAGTTCTCACCCCTGTACACACTAGGCATTTTACGGAGCACAAATATGTAAGAACTTACTCCATTTTAATTGGCTTTGAAAAAAAAATGTTTCTTTACAAACACTGCAGGAAACAAAGTGTCATCAGCTGCATACTGTTGTGTCTTTTGTATTTGGCCAGGACTGAAATGGTGGTAGCTGACATTGAAAACAAATTTGCCAATTTTCAGCTGCAGTGGTCTAATGAATGCTTAAGGGATAACTTATGAGAGAGCTAAAGAAAGGGAGAACTTGCATTCAAGAAGGGTGATTAGTGTTGTGGGTTCCCGTGAAGCATTAACTTGACAGCCATGTTCAAGTCAACAATATTTTTCTTCTCTCCTCCCTACTGGGAGTATTGTTTCAAAAAGGGTCATCAGTTTGCAAATCTGGCATCTACTTACATTGTTTAAAAATCTTACAAGACTCCCATTAGAATAATGGGTCCTGACATACATTTCCTAATTTGCTGTATGATATAACTACTGTGGACAACGATAATCATACTCCAATTGCTGCTTTCAAAAGAGGTTTTAAAAAATTGCTCTATTGATCTGAGATGTAAACTGCATCTGTGATGGTATAAACAATATGTCCTGTGGGATGACAACATTAATATTTTATTACTAACTTCTAGCATAGCCTCCTACATCAGCTGTGGAACGTAAAAATAACCATTGAAGCAGAGGAGGAAAAACAAAAAGTGGGTATACAAA
The DNA here is from genome assembly GCA_902810485.1 of Alauda arvensis. Classification (NCBI taxonomy): domain Eukaryota; kingdom Metazoa; phylum Chordata; class Aves; order Passeriformes; family Alaudidae; genus Alauda; species Alauda arvensis. The sequence goes on from CADDXX010000133.1 coordinate 830,388, forward strand.
YAACTTCTGAGAAATATTTAGTAATTTCAAGATTGCATAAGCTGCATTTCTGCTTAAGACGGTGGCTTTTAAACTGCAGGTTTGCTGCTCTGCATAGAATTTAAAGGATGCTCATTGCCAAGTCAAAACCTGAACRGTCATTTTCAAGAAAATCAGATTACTTGGTCTGAAGGAGCACACTTGTCATTTGACATCATACTGTCTATTTTTAGAGGATGCTTTCTCATGAACATCCACATGCCATTATTTTRCTCAAACAAAAAGAAGAAACTGAGGGGAAACATGGACAGAAGTTTCTGGCCATCTCTCTGCAGCAGTGCACAGGCTCAATGAAATATATCTAATGCATCTGGTAAAATACACTATGCAGCCCAAGGCAARAGGACTTGAAGGGGAGAGTCATTGTTCATAAATTAATTGCCTTTTTCTCTTCACTGGCTATATTGAAGGCAGGCACCTTTCAAAGGTCAGTCCAAAATGTCCAATCAATTTTCTCTTCATGGCAATGGGAATGATAGCCACAGATCATATTCCACTCCATCTGCACTAGTGATTGGAGCACTGGATGAGGAAGCAGTGACTTGAATATTTGGGTTTATTCTTCCTGAAAGAGTTATGCCGAGATATTGAGAAAAGGCCTAACCAGCAAAAGAGAGAAGTGTGCATCCTTCTCAAGAAGGTTAGGCTGCTGTGGCCTCTGGGCAGCAAGCTGAAAAGCAGCCTGACTTCACCTTGTGGTTTCAGCATTTAGAATAGGGGAGGAGGACAAGGGAACAGTCTGAAGTTCTGTCTCTCCTTTTAGGTCTTCATTTTGCCTTTCACTTGGAGATAATATTATCTGAGAGGTGGGAAAGCTTCATCTGGAACCTCAATTCCAGTGAGCTGTGCTAATTTGCAGAAAAATGGCACTATACTGTAGGAAGAAGAAAGGAGCTGTACAAGGTTAGGTAAGACTAGTTTCAGTTCATGTAAAAGCCTGCAACTTTGTAGACTGTAAACTGCAGATTTATGTTGAATGTGCAACATGGAGAGCACAAATATGTGAAAAGAAAAATGAATGKATCCCCGAGGGGCATTTCTAATGGAAAAGTATTGCTTGATCATGTATTTMATTTCACTTTAACTAATTAATAGCAGTGGATGCTTCATTTGAAAATAAAGAAGAGGACAAGTGATATTTGAGCCTGCTGAACATGATGCCCTCATGCAGAGATAGACAGCCCTGCTCCTCATACCACCAACACGTCTGTGCTCTGCTGCCAAAAAATACCCCAGTGATTCCTGACAACTAGAACAGTCACTCCATGGCTTATAGAAATACATCAGAGGGAAGAAGAAAGATATTTTGGAAGTGACAGAGACAATTTTTTCCTAACTGTACCTCTGCCTTCAAATCAGCAAAGTGCATAGGCCTGTAAATTACAGTGTCCTCGGTTCCCAGTAACCTCAAGGGACTACATAGCTAGAATCAGGTCCTAAATGCATATATAAATGTATCTTAGGCTAAAAGAGCATCTGCTTAAATGCATCTCCTATAATGTACCAGTTTATAATAAAAACATGCAAAAAATCTACAGTCATGTCACTTCTCTGGGTTGTTCAGGAAACAGAAAGTAGTTTATGTTTTTTAAAGAACATACACAAAAAGTTTGTGAGGAAATGTGGATGCAAGCCTGACATTTAAAAAAGTGACTACAATTGTTTTTTCTAGATCTGCTGTTGTTGGGTTGGTTTTGTTTGTAAGTACTCCATCTCTAGGCATAGGTTCTGGCTCCATTATGCAGTTTCATTATGACACAAAAAAGAAACCTAACATTATCCTCATAGGGACATGGATTCATCATATGCCACRGTGCAGTTACCTCTGGGAATATTATAAGGAAYGTTTCAGCTAGGCAGAAAGCATRAGAGTGTGACATAAAAGAAAGTGATTCACCACCAACAAATGCATGAGCACCAGTGATGCACAGTGATACTGCTGAAGGAAGCTGCTGGAGGTGTTCTGACACAGCAGGCTGGAAAAGCTGATTTCTCACATTAGCTCATTAAGACAAAATGTGAACGCTAGAGCAAATACAAAGAAGCCACTAGAAACTACTAGCTGAGTGAACAGGTGACTCAACTGTTTGTGGGCTCTGTGGAACAGGGCCCTGCTAGCCCACAGAGCACACAAATGCAGAACAGCATAAAAGCAGTACAAATGCATTCTACTCAACCCTCAGGCTCCTCTGACAGTGAAGGCAGTACATTCCAGCTGCTGACAGTCCAGATGATCTCAGCTGCTCAGTGGCACAAGAAAATAATGCTGCCTGCCTTCAGTGTTCTTACTGCAGGCTTGCAGTAGTCCAAGAGATAGAAAATTAAATCAAATTAAATTAACTGTATTTTATCTCAAATTGTCTGCTACAAATGTCCAAAGAAAAACAAATTACTTTGGATTTCAAAAAGGCATCCAAAAGTTTTGGAAGAGTAAGTGATTGATAAAACCCACAAAAAGTTATGAACTTGGAGTTACAGGAAATCTTCAATGTTGAATTGGAACTGGAGATACAAATCAGTCAAGCCCCAGAAACAAGTCTGAGTAACTTAAGAATTTACTCAGACAGAGGTTTCCATCCTACTGGATTCTACTGCAATTCCATTCAAAATAACTACAGTAATCTAAATCACCCAGATAGCATTCAATTATTTCAACTAATATTTTATGTCAGGGCATGCTGTCAAAAATATGTCCAAGAAACACTCGCTTTATATAGAAACTGAGTTGATAAAATAAAAGCTACTCCATCCTTCCAGAATCTAGATCCAAAATAAGGACATAACAGGCTTTCAGAGAATATTTTTTGCTTTTTTTCCCAGACGAGAGAACTTACACGTTTTTCYGTGTCTCCTTATAGAAAACCCCATAATTTTATATGGAATACTCCCTGCAGTCCTTCCTCTCACAGCCTCAAAATGTCAAAATTGAGGAAATCACCCAGTGTTGAAAAAAATTTTCTTAGACAAATGTTTAATGATTAACAAAGTAGTGAAGGTTTGAAAATCTGGGTAATTTCAGGAATGGCTGGTAGTATTCTCTTTGTCTAAGCTATGACGTAGACACGAGGTGCTGTTTCAGAGTTGATTAAATTGGGTCTTACATTGCCCCAAAGCATCACAGATGTGCAAGACTGAAAGGTCATCTGAGTCCTTTCCTTCATTACAGGATCAAGTCTAATCAGATTTAATAATCTCTCACTAATGCTTGTCTTCCCCATTTTTTGGAAAGAACTTCAATAAGAGGGATTCCACAGCCTTCCTARGCAATCTGAATGCAGCTATTCTCACAGTCATATTTTCCTATTATTGCACCCTGGCCTTTTCATCTGCAGATTAAACTGCTTCAACCTTGTCACTTCAGTGGAATTGAGAATAACTGACAACTTTTCAATATTTGAAAAATATTATCCTAATCTCACCTTCCTACACTAACTTATTTCCTTCAGTTATCTTCCAAGGATTTTGGGCTTTCTAGACACCAATCATACTTTTAGGTTCTTCTCTGCACCTTTTYTCCATTTGTCACTGTCTTTTCTACAAGTGCAGCACAAGGATAAATACAGAAGTACAGCTGAGATATTCCTAGTGACAAGTAGAGCAGAATAATTGCCTCCCATGCCTTATACATCATTCCTGTTAATTCACCTCAAAATGGGACTGCCTTTCCTGCAACAACAACATATTGTTAATTCAGATGCAATTATGACTAACTGCCATACAGCCACCTAACCAGCCAGTACCCATTTTGCACCTACATGATTGATTTTCTTTCCTGGTGGGAGTAATTTTTGCTTGCTGTTAGCAATTTATTGACAAATTCTATTTGATTAATTTCAGAACATATCTCAAGTRCATTTTGAATTCTTACTATGTCATCCAAAATTCTTGAAACTTCCAGCATGGTGTGTCTTCCATGAATTTGCAAATGCCCTCCCTTCTGTTATCTGAGATATTACTGAAAATAGTGAAGAAGATCACATCTAGGGGGATTCCTTGCATATGTCTTAAAAGAATTTATGAACTGTTTTCTATTTTCACATTACTATAAATTTTGCAAAAATCTCCATCATTCTTGATTATGTAGAAGAACCTGTTTTTGCTTGAATCTCATACTACCATAGACTCAAACAAGCTCTGGAAAGTATAAACTTAGCTGTTCATCTCAGAGAGGTGCCAAATATGAAGTCATTCATATTGACATCAATGTCAATGTCAATGATCAACTTTGCAGAATAAAGCTAATATGCTTGTAATTTGTCTTGGAATGTAAAATATTGAGGGATCTGCATGGCAACAGCTAATTGCCATTGGATGTTATTACACAATTCCTCACCTAATTGCCAAATATTCCTAGTTTTGCTATGATAATTTTTACACACTGAAAGTAAAATAAATATTTGCACTCAATTTCTCAGTGTTTTTCCTACCCRCTCCATCATTGCTAAGATCCACACATGAGTTTTGTTGAGAAACATACTCCATTGTTAATGTGATATAAATTGGTCATAACTATAAGGTAGGACTGAATTGTAGTTTAATGTTATGTTAAGRGATATCTTTTTCACTGCTATCAGTTGGCTTTAGTTCAGGCAGTAACACTAAAGTTGAAATCTGAGCATAGGTAATTAGTAGCTGTTCTAAAATTGTGCACCTACTTGGCAATAATTTAAATGTTATTTACATAGGCATTTATCAAAGAGATTTATCTSTGGGTGATAGCATAATAAAGCTACTAACTGGATATTGAGTATTCATATGACCATTTGTTTTCAGACTATAAATCATTGCAATGATGCTTGAACAGGAAATAAATGTACAACATAAGCAATATTTCACCTAGGATACAGAACCTTTTATAAGCCAACTTCCTTACATTGACTCATGATCATAAAGACAGTGCAGTTAGATTGAGGCTGAATGTGCCTCTAGAAGTCGAATGAGAACACAGATGACTGTTTAGGTGTTCTCAAAATTGAAATATCATGGAAGAAAGAAAGGAAATAAAGAAAGGGAAGAGGAAGGAAGGAAGGAAGGAAGGAAGGAAGGAAGGAAGGAAGGAAGGAAGGAAGGAAGGAAGGAAGGAAGGAAGGAAG
>CADDXX010000133.1:845568-892569 GCA_902810485.1 Alauda arvensis
CTATGAAAGAAAGTAACTGAAGCTCATATTAGTTGCTTTATGCTTTGAAGTAATATGTGAATGACTAAATTTAGTGGTGCAGTTAAATATTGTCTGCATGGCCTTTGGTTATCAATTAGTATGTAACTGATTTAAAGAAATCAAATTTTCACAGCACACTGGGTTGTTCTGCAACAAAAAATGGTTGGATTCACTTTTTGCCRTATGATACCATTTGAAAATATTAATGATATTTTTAAAAATTTCTATGACTGCTTTAATGAAAAATACAATCAAAGGTTGTTAAAAWAAAGTAATTTTTACAAACAGGATCAGGATCCCCTTATTCCAGAAAAAAYYGRATGCATCTGTAACAAGAACTTGTASCTTCCAGTTCTTTAATATTGTATTTGTTTATGCAAATACATGCAAAGTCAGGACACAAAAGATTAAAGTAATGCTTGCAAATGCAGGTTTTGTTCATGGCTTAAAACAGAGCTCTTAGAAATATTGCAAAGTGTTTCCAGTAGCACTCATGACTTCATTATATATTTACCCAAGAGTCAAAACCTGATGATGACTCACATTAATTTCCAGCATGTGAAATTGCTTTATTATGAAACCTTATGTTCAGAAACTGGATGATTTCAGCTGGTAAAACTCTCTAGCTCAATTTTACTTTCACCTSACAGCACCATCCCAGTAAAGGAGTATATTGACCCACTGTAGCTAATGCATCTGAAGTTTCTTATTTGATATAGAGAATTACATTGCTCAAACTCAGGTTAATTTACCAATCCAAGTTGGATTTCTCTTACCCATGGTGGATTAGACTATGATTTCAAGATCCCCAKGCCCATTCAAAACACTTAATTGCCACATTGAGTCTAATTCACTAATTCACTTTCAATTAAATTTTTCACTTTCAGTCTTTCAGTGAGCAGGTTATAAGACAGTAGAATATAACTGGTGTCTAAGGAAAAAATGTACTGGCAGAGCACAGTTCATCCATTCACAAGTGGGCATATTGGTCTAAGCCTATGGTAGGTACAGTGCTTATAAGTATAGTACCTGATATTGCTTGCCTCAGGAATAAAATAATTTAAGTTATTATAAATGAAGGAGATCAAACCCATATACTTCAGTTTCTTGACTTCTGTGCCTCCAAAGCACAATGTTAAAATCTATAATATTTTTTCACATTTGGGAAGGCTGTATTTTCATTATTGAAAGCTGGGTTTTTATATTCCACCTTCTGCCATGAACCAATAACCTGGTATTTCAGCTAAGTATCCCATAATACTCAGYTTGCAAACAGATGCTAGCCCTAAGCTCTCAGTGCCTGACTCACACAGAGCATTCCCCCAAAGCTCTGAACACCCATTTTTGACCACACATGCAGTCAGGTGTTTAGGAGTGCTGGGGCACACAGGAGGTGCTGCAGGGCCCGCTGAGGCAGCAGCAGCAGGGCAGGGTGCACCCTGGGCAGGTGGCTGCAGGAGCAGCAGGATGCTAGGCAGGGCTCAGGGTGCTGAGCAGGGCTCCTGCACAGGTCTGAATGGGAAGAAAGTTGGCTTTGCCAACTGGGGAGTCACTAGTGCAAAGCATTTGAATTGAGATGGCCACACACACGTATCTCACAYGTTAAGGGAGAGAAACAACAGTTATGGACCATCTGGCATGCCAAGTCTGTGCYATTTTTCCATACAAAATGCCCATCAAGGGTGACCTGCAGATGCTGCAGCAGCTGCACAGTGCATAGGTGCTCTGTGCAGCCTAGGGAAGAGCTATATTCTCTGATATCCTATGCAAACCCCATTTGCAATCCTTTAAAGGTTGCCCTCTGGTCACCAGGAATCCAGGAGGTTTATCCCTGCAGTCCTTTAACTACAATATTTAAAAATGGACTGCCTTTGAACATGAAACACTGTATTGATTAATCTCATGCTTGAATTTTGCACTACAATCTGTGTAAGTGGGAGTTTTCATTATAAATCTCATTTTGAAGGATTTATGACTAGCCTGTTTCAATTCTCTCTAGGCTTAAAACTTGTCAGATATGTTTTACACCAGAAGATAAAAACTGTCTTGAAAATGAGAAAGAGAGTGAGAGAAATAAAAGGAATGGTGTCATTTTCCTTAACTACAGGAACATATTTTGAATCAAATATGAAAGACTGAAATTTGACAGTCCTTATTTTTCATAGTTTGGTATTTTTAAAACAGTAACTTAAGCAATTTAAAATAAGAATTGACTTCCTACATGTTGGGCAAAAGACACCTAGGACAAAATTACCTTTTCAGTATTACTGAAAGCACTTGACATACACATGAACATAAGAGGCTAACTGTGGATTTTCCATTGTTCTTCTTTAATGAGGCAATGGTCATGAAGAACTTCAGGGTATGTCTTTCTAATTCATGCAAATGAGAGAGACAAAGTGACAGTTTTAGGAGATTCAGGGTGGGACTTGGAAAGGATGCTCAAGTGCCCACAAGCACAAGGTAGAAGTTGATGGACAGGTTCTTTCCCACATAATGTGCTGTGCCTTGTTTCAGCCTTTCTGGCTGCTTTTCTGATTTGCTAGAACAAYAATGTTGAGATGATTAATGAGCACCTAAGAAGTCCAGCCTTCATCAAATCTGTCAAGTCTCAGGTTGAGGTTTTAAGGATAAAGACTTTCTCTTTCCAAAAGTAATAGATGTAATYTATTACTAAGTAGATTAAAATACTAATCTAAACAGATGAAAATACTCTCCTAGTGTAAAGTTCCTATATTTTTCAGATTCCATTTCCTACACTTTAGCAATTGTTTAGGCATATGGTAAGTGGTATATGGACACATGAGCCTCTTAAAAATAATGAGCATGAAAATATCAAAGTGAAGTAAGTTTTTCAATAGACAGTTTTGCTTACCTGTATATGACCAATCAATCTCTTCAATCAATTTCCTCTGTTGTCTATAGTAYCCATACACCAAATCTGCAAAACAGTAATAATTCACTATATTAAAACCAGAAGCCTAACAGGACACTGAGGTGTTGATGACATGCCCCCCTCCAAAAAGCTAATCTCTGTTTTAATTAATGATGGATTATTTACTGTGTCCTTATYTTGGACCTCAAATGATAAGTACTGGTCAAACAAAATCCAAATATCATTAACATTGTAGCATATTAAGGACAGAATTAAAGCAAGCAGATTTCCAATCCTTACTTCCTCCCTCCCTTCCTTCCTACAACCATTCCTCCTCTTYTAAAATTAATGCAACTCTTCTACAAAGAAATCCTATTCTGTGATGTCCTTTGAAAGAGGCATTCTAGATAACCAGGATGTCAATGACAGTTAAACTTCTGCTTCAGCGTGGTCATGACTTTGACTTTATGTGTTTTCTGTAACTCTGTACTGCTGATACAAGATCAAGGATAAAGATAATGAATAAAATATTCTAAAGTATAATTTCGCTGTGTTCTATCATTGGCATAATTATAGATAAAGTATTACTTGTATGTCCATAAACTTGATGGAAAGACGTTAGACACTAGTTACTTTGAAATGATGTTATACTTCCCAGAGAGAAATATCTAACTGTAAAAATGCTCATTGACTTACTCTGACTACTGAATAACCTTCAGTTATTCTTTTTATGCCAGCCCTAGGGAAATKCTAGCACACAGTGATATGGGCAAATAGATGATTATGCCCCCTAATAAATTACTAAAGAATGTAAATTGCAGACACATGTTTTTTGAGATCATCGTTTCAAGAGCCATAATGTTAACCAACCTCATTACTGCTCTAGAGAAGTACAATACAACTAATCTAAGATATATTTGCCCTCAAGCATGTTGAACATATATATGGATTGCTTCCTTGACAAAATGCCACAGAATTCTACTCATACTCTGCAATAAATAATTTAATGAAACAGTTTCATAACACCCATTTCTTTTTCTTTCATGCAGAAATGTRGTACTGATTACAGGATGTTAAATCATAATTGCTATTTGCAAGTTTACACRTTTGTGTGTCTTACAGTGACTTTCTGCTACCTACCTGAAGTCCAGGTTTATTAATTTCACCTGACTTCTACCTCCTCCATGTGATGTGATTGTCCTTTAATATTTTTCTCTTCTCCTTCTCCCTCCCTGCCAAAAAATACCAAACTATCCCTTGTAACAATTCACAACATTCACTCCTGACTAAGATCAAACCTCACAGGTAAGTCAGGGCAGTGGAAAAGGATTTACATGCACCAAAGTTGTCTTTGGACCACATTTCCAAGTCAATGTGCATTTTGCCTGCTCCTTCAATTAATTATGGAAAAGGAAGTTGTGTTAGTTGTGATTCACAGCTGTTGATGTTTCTAGCTTCCTCCTTCATCCATTGTCCTTCTAATTGTTAAATCCCACAATCTGCAATCAGTTGAGCAGCCACATGCAAACTAAGCAGGGCCTGGCCATGAGAGCTTCCCACTACTTCTTAAATTTCACACTGAGTTCTGGGGAACAAAGAGTGATAGTTCCAATGAACAAGGGAAAAAAAAGGGCAAGTTTCACTTTGTTTGGTGCATTACACACCTACAGACCCAGTAAATCTTACAGAAAGTCTTTAAAGATTCCAGGAGGTGTCAGGAGTTGATACACCTYCTTTCCTCTGTTATTCACCAGGTGTGTGTCCACAGCCCCTCCACAGCACACTCACATTCTCCCATATGCAGGGACCCTCAGTGGTTTTGGTTTTGTCTCTCTACATTTTAAATATGTGGCAAAACTGGGGAAGAAAAGCAGATTTCATCTGGGAAATAACTGAAGATTSACAGCTAGCATGAGTGGTGGAGCACAGTGCTGTGTGAGTGATGATAGGTTGAGCCATGCAGGCAAATGTTCCTTTGAGCTGCTGGTGTAAATTGCCCTGGAAAACACAACTATGCATTCCATTGCTGTATAAACTGCAAGTGTTAAACAGCTAACAGAGCAGAGACCAGCTGAAAGGAAATTATTTTATTTTTTAGTTTTATTTTATTTAAAGCTAACAAATCAACATCCCTTTCGCTGATGATAWATGACAGCAAGTACTTCTGTTTAAATATTGTATTTAAATTCCTTGCATTTAATTTAAATGAAGATGAGAAGAACAACTTCATAAAACAAACAAAAAAAAGAAGGCAAAACAGAAAACTGATGTCAAGTTTGTGGTTTTATATGTAAAGCTATGATACTGACTGAGCTTGGTCAGCTTGACAACCTGCATGACTCCTGTGACACTGCCTGATGTCTCCAGCCAGTACCTAAAATAGTTTGAATTTTATTGGATGAGGTGTTGCTTCCTGCAAACAAAAGATCCTAAATATTCTTTTTTGTTTYCAGGAAGCAATTGAACATGTTTCCATAAACTATTGATTTATTCACAGAACAGGGCAGCTTGGTTTTGGGATCCTGTTTTAAACAGTTTTATGATTATCTTTCTATGCCTATTAAGGAGACATGCAAGATMTAATTAAATGCTTTCTTTCCCCTCCCTTTTACTATCCTCCTTCAAAATCCAATGTTTCTGTCTGAGGCTGTAAGACTTGTTTCTTTTTATATTCTGCCAAAACAGTATTTCCCCTGTGCCTAAGGCCCRTGAAATCAGAAATAATGGTGGCAAATGCTCCCCTGCTATTCAAGGGTAGCAGGACTGACTGATTTGTGACTTGACCCTGTCCCATGTTCAGTCACAAGGGCAAAGAGCCAACATGATCTCTGGTTAAAGCTCAGTGCCAGGAGTAATAAGATCTTGTAGATACTTTTTCCTGTTTAGAAAGTATAAATTACCAGATTTTYTTCTTTCTGACATGAGTCTGATATTCCTTTTATACCTACTGGCCTCTGTTGAGCTTCTTTTGATTTAGTGCTGTGAATGAAACATTCTAATCCTCAATATGTTTATGCAAATCTAAAGGTGAAAAATTATTAGCTTTAATGATTAACAGAATTGTCTGTGAGGGAGATCCCGTTGATTTGCCAGAAAAAAAAAGAGCCAGTGAAGAGGAAATGGGACCTTAAAGTTCTGAATTTTGTTGGGGAAATTCCTCTCAGAGATGCTGAGGMAACAAGCTCCAAGTATCCACCAGAGATCCCTCTCCTCAGCCTTKGTATAAAAAGGCTTTCTAAGGACASCACTCAAGAGTCTGGGGATGCTGCACTCAACATGCTGCTTTGCTTCAAAGGACACAAGCTCAGGCACAATCTGGGACTGACATTTATACCAGGATACTGTAATTTTGCCCTTTATGCCCTTTGTGCCCCAGCAGTGTCAAGACATGCCAGCTGCCAGACTCAAGAGGAAAAAGGAAAAAACTCCTTGAGGTTTTACCTCCACTCAGCCTGAACTTGTGAGTTGCACCTGCAGTGGAGCTGGTATTTATGAGATTCTGACACCAGAATTACTTATTTATGGSAACTGGGACACATTAAGTAATGTCAGTGAGATCTACAAATAGGACACTGGTGTTYTGTATGTATAGTATGGGTAGTAGACATCATGAACTATGCATTTAGATTACAAACATGATTTGGTCCTGGAATACATGCCCATTCATTATCTTCCTCCTAAAATCTAATTTGAGAGCAAAGAGGATAGATTCTAAAGTCATAAGCATTCATCTGGTATAAGTGGATCATGGCAATAGTCATGGAGATAAAGGGTTTGTTGGTATTAAARTTCCAATTTACATGGGGAAGATTCAATGCATGGTTCTTAGGCCACGGAAGTGCACAGGAACTCTCAGAATACCATCAAGGATGAGCAATCACTGAAAACTGCAATAATCTTCTCTTTGAGAAACACAGAAGYTCTTGTTTCAAGCCAATTGTGTCTCATGAGAGCTCAGCTATGTRCACTGGTAYTRCTGACTGCAGAAGTGGGAAGCTATSAATATCAGAGGATCACAYAAGTTTGGAAATGATTTAAAAATCTGTGAAGGAGAAATCCATAAACACTTGCTAAACACAGTGACACCACTTTTGGCTCAATAAGTCYATTGATGAAATGGGGAGGATTATACTAGGAAATTCCCATTGCATATTTGCCCTCTTTTAATTCACCTGCCTTATCAGTTGGCATTGGCTATTATCACAGACAGGTTATCAGGCAAGTGACTTATTTGTAGATTAAGATACACATATCTTCMCTGGAGAAGAATTAGGAATTGTAGAACAAACTGAACTGGTATGGTAATAGCAATGTTTATACAGGGTAGCTGAAGGAGAATCTGTGCATGGCTAGTGGCTAAGAAGTGAGACACCAAAGTTGCTACAAAGAAGTCAAAGAGAGGAAGACAAACTGCAAAAATAATAAATTTTTWAAAAATAAGCTACATGTAATTAACAAAAGAGATATTTGGTGCTTGTCAAATATGAAAAAAAATACAATGAAATGTATCGGACAGAGTTTCATTATACAGGATCTGCTTCTGARAATGTTAAACAAAGGTAAAACTGTGCAAAATCGCATTGATGATAGATGGATTGTTTCTTCCACAATTTTAATTTACTTATTTCAGCCTCTTTCATTGACAGGAAGGTCACAGAATCCACTTCTACATCTTTCATCAATCTTACAATGGTGTAGCTTCATTGCCTCAACTGAAATAACTAATTTATACTGACAGAGGAAATGAAAAGTTTCAGAGCACAACCTGGTRACAGTCTTGAAATTTTAAAAGACAGCAGCTAATTATAAATCCCTTTAACAAAATGATCAGGTTTGCCTGAGTAAGGTCTCCCTCTTCTTATGAATGTATTTCCTTCTGTAATGCCATCTGTAACATTCTTAACAACACAAAAATACTTTAATAACCCATCTTTACAATTTCATATATTCGTTTTCCCCTGAACATCAAAGTGCCTGGCTTCTGTCAAGACCTGTCTGAGAACTCTCACACCCTTAATGAAATTTAAAAATCCTTTTTTACCCACAGTTTCTTCTGTGTAGGCTTATTTTAGGTTTTGGTACATGCCTGGGTATATATAAAGAGAGTCAGTCTCCTCCATCACACTTGAGTGTAGGCTGCTCATTTCATTACACATTGACAAGTGAGACTTTTCCTGCACTAAATATAAAGCCAAAATAAAACTCTTCTTACAATTTGGGCATTGTTGTGTTTATTTAAAAACACAAATTGTGTTTAAGTTACAAAAAAAAGTAGAAGAAAAAGATTGACAGTTTTAATTTTAAAGTAGCTATTATTAAGCACCAGAATATTAATAGGCACGCTGCTTACTTCACCTGTCACAACTTTACAGTGAATAGTGCCATGAATTAAAKATATAATACCTATGGCATCAGCTAAGGTTTATATATCACATTTAATCACAATTTTCCAATGCATTTGTACATGCAATAACATGGATGGCAGTTTCACCAATTTAGGTTCTACCCCTCTGGGATTTTACATGCTGATGTAAATTCAGAATGGCCCTGAAATTCCTAAGCAGCCAGTGGAAATTGGGAGGGATACTCAAGGCTATGATTCAACATGGTTAAATTACAGGCTGCCACTTTCACTCTGACTGCAGGCAAAGCAGAAGGAAATGCAAGATGTTAGATGTCTCCTTCCACTGGGCATCYTGTACACCCAAATGGTCTGATGGAGTCAAGCCTCCCACACAGCCAGCTCCCAACAGCTGAAGTGTTATCTACAGTAAACTTTTAAGGCTTCTCTGGTCACTGACAGAGCATTCAAGTGCCTGCTCACCAAAACCAAGGTAACARGACAGCTTTTAGATGGGAGAGTGGTATTTACCAGTGTTTATGTTGAAAAGGCACAGGTGAGTGAAATTAGGTGCCCATGAAGCCCTTGGACTAGACGAAGCCCTTGGACTACACATAAAAATTTATCAATCATTTAAGGACCTTAAATGAGATAGCCTTRCAAAACTACAGGAGTAGATTGCTGCTGAAGCACCTAAAAACGTGTCAAAGCCAAAACCAGGAGGGAATTAGGAAGAGTGTAATTCCCCAAAAACGTTMCACCATTGTCCCATGTATGAACTGAGGCGTGGTGGTGTTTATGATAGGAAYTGGAACTGATACTGAAAAAAAGAAGGTACCAAGGAGTGATTCCTAACACATACTCTTTTATAACTCTGTTGCTACCCAGATAATTTTCCCCATACTCAGAGAGTCTTTTAACACAACACATGCAAATTCATGAAATAATACAAAAAGTAAATGCAGAACAGACATGAAAAAACAAGAAATGAATCAAGSTAGGGAAACTATGGGCATTTGATTTCAAAATTAATTTATTTCTTTTATAGCAGTACCAGAGAAGWAAGAAAGAGATAAAAACAACTAAACTTTGTTGAAACATAAATAGTAAATGCAACATAATTTTATTTGCATAAGCCTCTTCAACATTCTAGGTATTCCAGTAACTTAAATGATCCCAATTTCTAGCAAAATCATGTGTCAAGTACTGTAACAAATATAATTAGGAATGAAGAATATGTGCTTTGCTTCTTATATTTCACACTTAAGTGTAATAAAATTCACAATTCCCTTTCCAGCAAGCAAAGAAACATTGCGATAAAGGTGCAACGAAAAATAAAACAAATTTAACTATATCCAAAATCCCAGAGTTCACATTTAACTGGTTATTGGAAAGTTGTGGCTTTTTAAAAATTACTATGTTTCTTCAACACCTCTTTCTCTGTTAATATTAGCAGCTACCAACYAATAAAGCTCCAAATCTTTGGCAATATTTACCTAAAACTCCTGAGAGTAAACCTTATGCAAGCCAGCTGAAAGGAGTGTTGACTGCAATAAATGGTTTTTTTTGCACAGTAGGGATTGTGAAGTCAAACTGTTAGAAACTTTTTCTTTTGCATGATATTTCAATGGCTAAAATCATCTTGGGGGCCTGAATGAACAGCCTTAGATTGGATCCTTTGAAGATACCGGTGGAGGGGGTATTTAGAGAAAGATATTCCTTACAGGAGGAAGTCTTTAATTATTATATATTTTCCCTTTCCCATTTATTTGATGCTAGAATTGCAAATTCTACTCAATTCCACTCAACCTGTTATCCCTCCAGTCATATTACAGTCTCAATGAAATTATTTTTCAATAACCATGGGGAAGAGAGAGGTTGTTCTGGATGATTTTCTTATAAGTATTCAAGTAAGTCTAGGGATTATCCCACGTACTTTTTATAAAACAATACCAACATCATTCTACTACCCAATAGCAACTGYATAGCTCTAAAAATATGTCTCTATTTCATAACAAATATATGACCATAATGAAAAGAAAACAAGAACATGTAAACCAATATACAACCWGTCATTTTTTGACAAATTCTAGCAATTAAATTATATATGGGCATCAGTATGTCCACATAAGTGTTCATCTATAAGGATTTGTCAAAAAAGAGTATATAAATACATTCACACACATATTTTCTTCCTTATGATAACATCATGTTTTAAATCTGATGTTTACTCTTTTCCTTTAGCCATTTCCTTACTGCAACTTATCACAGAAACACATCATTTGTAAAAGAAAACAGTGTCTCATGATTGATAGAGACAACAGARAAAGAYGTGACAAATACTGGCACACCAGAAACACAAACCAAAGTCAAAACAAAGACATATAATTATGGGTTTGTGTTATGATTTTTTAATAGTTTTTTTACTAGAATGCAGCAGAGTTATTAATATAGTGGCATAATGGAGATCACAGAGAAAATAATCTGAATAGTGCAATTACCTTTAAATTCATTCATGATACTGTATTTACAACACACTGAGTTGATACAAAATCTACATTGTCTTTTGCCCTACAGGTCCTCAGTTCCCCTGGCCATGAGCACAGGGCAGTGCCTTCCCTCTGCCCCTGCAGATGCCTTGTCCTTGCTTTTGCCCCATGGACTCAGCTGTCTTCAGTCACAGGAAGCACCTGTCTCCTCATATCCATGGAGTTTTCAATCCAGTAGGATGTGATGAAATGGAGAATTAGTGCCAGCAATAGCTCACATGGAGCTTAACACTACAAATGCATCTTTTAACCTATTCTGATAACATKTAATTTTTAAAGATCATTAATTTTYTRAATTAGAAATATGTGTTAGATATGACAAAGACTCCAGGCTGCTCTCTACTATCCAGAGTAAGAAATTCTCAGCAAACTCTAAAGCAGAATTTTAAGCATTCAGGAGACTTTCAGGGGAAGAAATGAAGTATCTGTAAAGTCAGGCATTTATTTCTCASCATTTTCAGGACTTTGGTAACTTTGGACTTGGGTGTCTGTTGTTTGCCTAAGTGTCACTTTTCAGTCTCRCTCCTGATGTATAAAATTACAAAARCCTTTGGAAACTCACTGTTGAATAAGCTGAACCATACCTGTTGACTCTAAGTACAGCCCGAAGTACTAAGGGAGATTTCATCACAATACATTTGAAATGTATATTGAATTTAACATCTATGACACAACCTAAACTATGAAATTACTGGAAAAAAGAAGCAGATAGATCACATAGATCAGAAAAAAAATAAATTGGTGCACTCAGGCAGAATTTTTCCCTGATCTTTGAGCTTTGCTCAAAGCAGTTGGAAGGGGCTGACTGTTTGATGAGGGTCTGGTGCTGTTGGGAGAGGCTGAAGTYCCCATAATCCTCCAGATCTTACAGCTACCAAGGACACACAAAGCCAAGTTTAATTAGTATGGCCTCTGATTTTCATGGGATATCATTTTATCATTTCACTTCAGCTATTCCAGAAGTTCCTTTCAAAAATTTAGAAGTTAATATGGACAGATTGATGACATTGATGACATTGTTTTAGCATCTTATTATTTCATTGGGAAGTCACATAAAGATAAAAGAGTACCAAAAAGGGGGATGGCTTGAATTTCCAGAGCATGGTCTGGGCTTTCCTCTGTGCTTGCTGACTTTTACACCATGCAGGTAGAGGGCTGCACCACTGCTGTATTTTCATACAATCCWGGCACTGAGAGCTCACACTAGACTTTTGCTGACCAGCATGTTTTACTCATGTTGTAAAAAGCAAATGCTCAGTATCTGGCCCCCTACTTCATCAAATACACACAGATATAGTGTATTTTTCTAAGAACCATATTTATACTTTCACAGATTGCTGAAAACAATATGGTGTACTGACTGCTCCAGGAGGTGACTGTTTATTGTAGCTAACTACCACAATATTGATTTTTTTCCTTTTCTGATAGAGATTTAATTAAAAAAAAGGGGGATGGAGGGATATTAAATAAAATAAGGTCAGGCAGGATAATTTAAAATCTATTTTCTTCACTTTGGTTTTCTTTACTTTATTTTTAATTGTCTTCAGTTACTTGTTATCTACTCTGTAGTGACCATTTGATATAGTTTTAGGGTCAGTCTTGTCTCATGGTTTTAAGTATGCCCAAGACAGTACAATAAAGGAAATAGAAATCTCATCCTAGTCCTGTACCAATCACCTACAAAACTGGAAATGCACAGTTTTGGAATTCAGATACTAATAACATTTGGAAGTACAGAATGACATGTTTTGATCAGATATTTTGCACCATCTACATAGTCATGTATCTTGCTCATTTGTGTTTAATCAATATGCTCTCCATCTTGGAGTGGGATGGTAAATCTTACTGGGAAGCAATAAAGGCCCACATGAATGCAGMCAGAGCACAAAACCACTATACAGTGGCATACTGCCATCACCTACCCATCCTCCTAATGTCTACTTTGTGCATATTTTACATAATAGTAATAGCAGRCAAAGCAGATTTGTGATTTCAGAAAAACAAAGCCACACCATTATTTTRTTAGTTCATATTCTTTCAGTTCTAATGCCAGTTGAATTCTGTCAGGAGACAGAATTAACKGAGTTAAGCAAGACTTGACCCAAAATGTGGAAATAATAGCCCCATAAAATGATAGCAACATGGTTTGAAAAATCACTGTAAACATGAAATTTCRCCTTCCTGCAATAACCATTTCCCCATATAATCCAATCTTTTGCTAAGGCAGTAAAAAGCATTTTCACAGCTCTCAGGTGGTGATGGCCCTCCATGAAAAGCCTTAATTTGTGCGCTGAACCACAAAATGGAGGTTCTGTCCTCTTGTTATTTGCAATCCTACACTGAGTGTGTAACACAGTTTGAACTGAGAATCCTACTGCAGAACTCCTCCTAGGCTCCCATTAGTTCAATACCACTGAAAGTTCACACTTGTGGCAGTCACCTGWCAACACTCAATAATCAACTGCAAATTGACTGTGAATTTCTAATAGTGAGAAATTAAATATTTGAAATGAAAATCTGAAAGCCTGGGAATGTTACTGTGATTCATAGGCAAACTTGTAYTACAAACTGAACACTGAAACGCGAAGAAGCTAATTGCAATGTACCTACCTAGAAAAACATGCAATTACTCATATACCAGGACTGAATTATTTTTATGGCAAATTAATAAGTTAATTAATTGCTCCATTAATTAACAGCAACCAGAATCAGGAAAACATTATCTAAAAATGTATGGTAAGTGAGTAGCATGAGCATGCTTGAATCTTGTACTCAGGTTTCAGTGCACTAAAGAGGCTTGTGAATTTACACCCAGACTGATAAAGTCATTCCCTCAYTGGGAATTCAGCTGTCTAAACTCTTTGCTGGTTCAGGTCTCAACTTCCAACAGAACTAAGGGGTTTTGGCTCCTTAGTGATGAAGAATTASTACCAGAAGAGGATTTTAACACTGAACTCCCACTGCAGGCTCCCCAARTCCTCCAAGCCCTTGATAAACACAGCCTGTCCTTGGTTKAGGTGTAGAGCAATAAAACCACGGGTAAAGGCATTAATTAGCAGCTTGTGAAGCATGTCTGCCTGTCCCCCTCTCTCTTATGAATATTTATATAAAGGTTTTATGGTAAGGAGAAAGACTTCAATAGGCTGGATTCAGAGTGTCTGCTGTGAGTACTCGTTGGGCACATAATTAGGGCCCTTTGTCCTAGGGCCATTTAGACACTTCTGCCATTGTGCAGGGAGGAAGCCTGACTTACATATCACGCCTAGAAATGCAGAGTTATGAATAGGGAATGGCCTGGAAGTTTATGTATAGCCTTAGAAGAAGCTCTCTCTCTTAAACGCTTCAATTTAAAGGTGCAGGCCCAAACAGACAAAATGAACAGAGTGCTAAAACTCACTTCTTTGAGTGAGCAAGGAAGGTTCAAACCTSTAGGCACTGGAGACTGCCTTGAGGAAAATAAAACTGCTGAGAGGAGGGGAACATGGAGCTGACTCTGAAAGAACAAGTCTAAGCCCTAATAACAGATATACTATGTACATATATATAATACATAAAAATGTAAAAATATATTTTATATTTATTATATATGGCTATGTCACAAAGGCTAGCAAAGAAAAGCAAATTGAATTCCTAAGGGGGAGCAGGATGAAATAATCAGCATAATGTAACAAACCAGTATGACCTCAGTGGCCACAAGGAAAATGGGTAAATGGCCCAGCAGGACAAAGCTTAAAGTAACACTGCTGGAGCAGATCTGAAAAGTACCTCTTGAGTACAAACAAGCCAAAGCCTTTCTTCTRAAATGCACAGCAGACAGGTTAGGCAATGAACAGAACACGAGTCATTACAGAGTGATGATGGCACCATAATCCAAACTGACAAAGAAGGGACAGCATGGCTGGCAAAATAGCACACTGACACCTACCTTTAGTAATTAAATGCACAAACTTTTTAAAGAGTTCCCCAAAATAAAAATATTTCCAGTTTAAATAGCAATGCAACATTTCTCTAAAATGTCTACTCATTTTCCAGAAAGGGAAATGGTTATAAGATCCAAGAGGATATGGCAAAACATTGTGATGCACTGAGACTGGGTAAGACTATGGTTTCAAGAAATTCAAAGAGCTTTAACAGGCAAGGAAAATGTGTAACAATGCCAAATGATGATTAGCTTTGACAGAAGTAGCAGCAAAAAGTAATTGAAAAAAAAAACACTGAAAAAACCACTGCTTTTACTTTGTTGGGTTTTTAATTAACTTTATCAGCTGATAGCATAGACCAGGGCGTCCCTGGACAGCCAAATCAAGTTCTTCATTCAATGTATAGCTGAAGTCCCAGCATAAATTTGGAAATACTTGAGAAATGGTGAAGAAAAAGTATTATTTGTCCCTAAAAACAAATCGTCAGTGTGGCTTCATCTGGCAGACTGCATTCTGCACTGAACTTGCCTTCTTGAAAACAATTAAGCACAATAACATGCATGAGAGGGAACATTGACGAAAGTRGCCATGGAAAAGTTGTAGATAAGAAGATGGAAAAAGTTAAGAATGCCTGTTTTGGAAAGAAAACACAAATAAAGGATAATGAACGTTGCTAAGATGAAGACTGGGAACTTTTGTTCCCTTCTCTTTGGAAGAACAAGAACACCCGGGGGCATTAATGAGGCTGAAAGTAAGAAAAGCAGTGAAAGGATTCACTTTATTCACATCTGTCTAGGCAATTATCACTGCAAGAAACTGCTCAGGATAACAGCTAAATGAAGACTGAAATAACTATAATGATTATCAGGAATACTTGGTCTTATCACAATACATTTTGAAAGGTACCYAGTGTAGATGAGAAATATGGGAAAAGACTGGGGACCATTTAACTTTTACCTACTGTATAATTTCATGCTCATTCTTCTGAAACATCTGCACTTGCCTCTGTCACACAACACTGAATTTAGGGAAGACCCAACAGGACTATTCCTACTACTTGCATACCASAGATAAATGATCCATGGTTTGAAACAGTGGCAGCATTTTGCCTAGATGAAATACAACTACTATTTAAACTTAAAAATCACTTACTGTTCTTTGATAGACAATTTACTTTTATATCCAGGTAAACAATGAAGTTAAGAAAATCGCTGGAGAAAGTGAAATTCCACCAGGGAAGCAAGACATGACTGTGAAGTGATGTACCAAATAAAAGGAAAAATCTCAGATCCATCAGTTGCAGCTACCTTATAGAACTGGGATCACATGATGYTTACTTCTGTGTTGCAATCTTTGTTCAAAGAGCAAATGCTGGTTTCAGACAATACTGTTTTTCACTACCCTTGTAMGACAATGGGGTAGAGCAGATTTTAACCAACACTGCAGAGTACACCCTTTATGCTGTGGGCCATAGCATTTTCAAATGCTCCAATTCTGTGATTCGTCACTGTACAGATCAGCCCAATTACTCCACAAAGTTTTATTTAAGTGACTATTTTTGTTAATATTGATTTTTCCCCTGAACAGTTTCTAGAAATTCTGCTTTACCCAATTGTGTTTGAGGTGGAGGACCAAGAGAACAGCCTGATCTGGCCATTGATTCCCATTTCCTCTATAAACATCTGAGACACTCCCTGACATTATACCTCTGCCTATGCTCTTATCTTTTGCTGCAACTTTTAAGAAAATCCTTGCTGCTATTGTCTGTTCCCATGGAGAAAGAAAACTTAAATTTCCAGTAAAAATGCCACCCATTACAGCACGTGTTTTTCCTCTGCCTGGATGAGATTGCTGTTGCTTGCACTGTGACTGTCCATCAAGGGTCTTCTCTCTAACACGTGGAGCAGCTACCACGCTTCCCATTATAGTTTTAATGTCCAAACACCCCCACTGGTGGATATGCACAGGGCACAGTTGTTCTTATGAAAATAATTCTGTGAATTTACAGCTCTTAAATTGGGTTAGGGGTAAGTACCAGGTGTCCTTGCTGTGTTAATTCAGAGCTCTACATTGAAAGATCTACCTCTTTCCACTGTAAAGCTGTTRGGTAATGCCATTTTCAAGGAAGGTCAAGRAATGTAGTTACAGWGCTCTCTAAATGCAGCTTCATGYAACAATAAGGCAAATTTATTTAGCTAACACTGGAAACGTGGAAAATGTTMAAGTTGCACTTAATAGATACTGCAAAAAAACTTGCAATAATAGACACTGAACTGTTTATTTTCTTACATTATTGTATTTACTATTTCTAACCTTGTCATCCTTCTCATCATCAAAAGCAAGCCATCCCTAATATAAATATGCCATTAATCTCTGGAAATATTCTGCAGATTAAGATACGGAGCAGAAGGATCTTTTACTTTCACTAGATGAAACAGAAGAAGCTGAGACAAGTATTATTCAATCTTTCAAATTAAATCTCTGCTGAACAGCCAAATACACTAGGTTGCCTAATGATACTTCTCCTAATATTTGTACTGTAATTCCATTTAAATGCAGGGGGAAAAAACCCCCAAATGTTACATGATTTCTTTTAGTAAAGCCAGAAAAGAAATATAGTTTCAATCACTTTATTCTTACCAGGGCTGTAAGCTGTACCATGCAAAACCATTTTGTCTGAGGTGGAGGACTAGACTTGTATTCTTGTTATGTCCTCTGATGGCTGGTATAAGTCTCTGAATTCCCACATTTGCTCAAACCCCTCTGTCTTGCCAGGTGTGCTGGCCAGTCCTGCCCAGGCAGGACTCCCACCACAGCCAGGAAGTCAGCAAAGACAAGCACTGCTGAATTTCCATTCCTAAAGAAGCACAGAATGAATTTGCTCAGCTGCCCAGGCTGAAGGCAGGTAATGAGCCCAGATAGCTGTGGCATTTTCATGCTTCTACATGCCCAAGTAGAGATTCTAAATTACTGCAGGACTTTTCCTCCTTTRTTTCAGGGATGTAACCATTCTTCAGCTAACTGTTAAATTTTTATGCCCCTTTACAGATGAATGATGTATTTTGATTGTAGCAGGTGACCAGCATTCAGTTCTTTCAAAGAGAAACCCTTACAAAACAAAGTCCAGCTCTGATTAAGTTGACTATCTGAATTCAAAGCATGTCTTGACTGCTTTCCATGAAAACAACTGATCCTTTTCATGGGCTAAGGCCATTGTAACTTCCTCTACACATTGAACAGATTACCATGGACACAAATTCAGACTCCTTCCATTCACACAAGGTTCCTGAAAATTTACATAAGTCTGCAGAGAAAACAGGCAGCCAAGCTTTCAGTGACATGAATATTGTGATGAGAGTTTCAAACAATACATACTTTTTTCTCCTAAAATACAGTTTGCAGTAAAAAAACCTGCAAATTAGTTAAACAGCAAGGGGAAAAATATATTTTGGGTTTAATATATATATATATATATATACTGTTTAAAATTATCTTTTAAAATAAACTATCCAACTACCTTAGACTAAGTAGCCACAAAATTTAAACGGTTTGGATATCCTATGTACAAAAAAAAATGCTATTCTGTAATGCCATAATAGTGAACTTTTTATGTCAAAAAATTACTGTGCAAGTCACAGCAGTACATCTGTCAGACAGAAACCAAAATGATAATACTTTCACTTGACCAATAAAGCTTCCTCAATGCAGTCTGGCTTGGCTGACCTTGCCATAACCAGAGTTACAAACATTCTGTTCTCCTCAGACTCCTTTTTTTTTTTTTTTTTTAAACACACCAGTGAAATCAGTTTTGGTCTGTAAGACATCAATTTTGCRTTCAAGGACTCTGAAAGAGGAGAGGCCAGGAAAAGGTCTCCCAGATACTGGACTTACTGTAACCATGTTAATATATCATTATTAGGAATTAATTTTTAAAAAAAGATGTTGGGAGAGTCCAGACTTCCAAATTAAAATGCTCCTACTGTAGGATATTATGCACTTRAACTACATGAATCCTTTTCAAATTGTTTCCCTGAAAAGCAGCAATACTCCTGCTGGTTCCACGTGCATCTTGAGGAGAAAATCAGATCTTTATGAGCAATCTGGATTGGTCCTGTCAGGCTAACCTTCTGGTCAAGGGTATGTTATAGCATGAATGACCACTTACTCCAAAGGCACTGAGAAATGCACAGTGTGTCCAGTATGCTTTCATTTATATTTCTGAGTTTGCTGTCATCTAGTCTTCAGTCCTCCACCCCCTGAGTCCATCCAAGGCTAGCTGACATCATGTCTTCCCTCCACAAAACCCTCTCTCTGCTGGTTTCCAAATATTTTCATCAGATTCTGCGCCTCAAATACTTTTCCTATGACTGTGCTATGCACAAGTGGAGGCATTTTCAATAATGAAATACGTATTTATTGGGAAATACATATTTTCCTAACAGAATCACACTGAGGCTTAAATTGAACAGTATTTTCATAGTAAAGACCTTTCCATCTAACAGTACTCATGGGGTTTAATGAAAGRAAAGGCTTTTCTTTATCTGGAGCCTATTTCTTTAGAGCCCATAAAGATAATTACAAATGGAAGAGATCTCACTTTTATATTTAAGGATAGAAATTTTGCAGAGTTCAGAGTTAATTGCTAGTTTCTTTGACAAGTCCTGAATACTGTTAAGTCAGACTACCATGCAACAGTTTTAATTGTAAAGCTCTTTCTTGTCTCCCTTACACACCCAAGCCTCTCCAGAAGAAACTGTAGCTCCGTTAAAGAAACAGGAAATGTTGGCACTGATGTTGATGAGATGAAGTTCAGGTATAATATGAGAATGCAAAAAGTTTAATTATCTAAAATGTCTTCAATTTAAATATCTTGAACACAGTTTCCACAAATGAACTGAAAGAAATTTTTCTCTTATCCTATTCTCCTTTAAAGCAAAGCACCTCTAATACTCTAAATTATCTGCCTATCCCAATGCAGGGTGTAAGAATGATTTCCAAACAGTAAAATACATTTCTTAGTAAAGGAAAACAGGGAAATTAGAATGAGGCATTGGTTATTCTGAGTAAATTGTTCAACCATTTATTCTGAGTGAGAGAGAACTCTAGAATTCTTAAACTGACATCAGTAATCATGCATGCATGATTATCTACTAACATCTCTCTGGGGCTTCAATGATAACTTGAAGTTGTACCTTAAGTTCTACTCTGAAAATGAATCTGGAAAGAAATCAACACTAGAAAGATGATCTTTCTTCAGTCCATAACTATCATATCACTAATAACAAATACCTTTCATATATCCACATAGCTTTCTGCAATTCAGCATTCAGGAGGTCACACAATATTCTCTGGTACTACATATCATTAACTTGTAACTTCAGTTTTACCACCAGTTTCAAGAGACTTACATTAAAGTCTTTCCAGAAAAAGAAAAGAACTTTTCTGTGAAAAAGCATTATATAAATCATATATGGTTTTGTTTATAGCAAATGCAAAATTTCCAAGCTCCAAATGTTGATTATTTGAAGTTATATATAATTTGTGATGAAGAGTACTGTCCCTTTCCAAAGCACAAGTATACCAAAGGAAAAAAAAAAAAAAAAAAAAAGAGAGAGAGAGAGAGAGAAATTAAACTTTCTCCACCCACCACCCACTCTAAGAGACTGGCATGTGAAAGAAGCAGGAAGTAAATGCTCTCTTTAAAAAAGCAAGGCACATCTCTTGGGGGTGTGCTGGCTACATACAATTTGTGCAAGCAGTGCCTTTTTAGAGTTCTCTCAGGAGGTACGTATTATAGGTAACTGAGTTCAATAAGAAATAGGTAACTGCATCAAAGTCTGCATTAGAAAGGAAGTTCTAATCTTCATCCCAAAGGAGCATCTTTGGTCCTTGAATGGTTAAAATATCTGGATCAGCATTAAGTCTCCCTCTTCTTGTACTCTGAGGCACAACAGGGGAAAGGGCCCATGGCAGCATCACTCAAACACATCTTACAGCTGAGATTAGAAAGAAAAAAACTAAGAATGGTCCAGCCTTCTACTGTAAATTCCAAATTTTATGTAAATGTATCTTGGCTTTCATAGGAGATTGTGGCTTTATGAAAGGATTGTGGTTTTTTATAAATACCTGAACCAATTCACTTTTAAGGCCAACATGCAGAAGACCAGAGAGTGTGTATCTGCCCATTTTTATTTCTTCATTGGTAAAACTTCCTTCTGKGCTGAAGATCAAAACAAAATCATCACACCTTTCCAAAACAGAACACAWGTGTTTMATCTCTCTTTCCAGAAAAAAATGGAATCAAAATTATAGCATGCATGTGAAGCCTRAAGTACAAGAAACCYCAGAGCTTTTGGAAAAAAACCCAGAAGTCTTCTGAAAGAAATTCTTTGTTAATTCAGAATAGGACCCAAAGTTCACTCTATCTTCTAGCTTATTTTCTTTCTTCTTTCCTTCCTTTCCTTCCTAATTTTTCCTGTTAATTTTGCTTTACTTTGCATCTTGAAATTTTAAGCTGTCCACTTGACCTTCCTGCCAACTCTTATTTCATATGCACCTATTACCAGATTTCTAACATTTTARCTGCTCTTTATAAGCTGTTCCCACACACCCACCACACAAAGGGCAGSCTGGTGCAGGGGCCCATGCTGGGGCAGGCTCCTGAGTCACCCATGAACCAGTGCTGGCACTGGCTGAGGGATGGCTCAGCTGTCARAGCATTCAGATCCCCTTCCTGGGGCCATCCTGGGAGCTGACCAGGAGCTTCCTTTTAATGGCCACATTGATTTCTCTGGYCCACTCTTGGTGGCTGTCTGTCCAGAGTGGCAGACACTTGTTTTGTGTGAATGCTGGGTGTCAGGTGAGCGCAAAAAGCCTGACTGTGGTAGGAATAAGCTTCTCAACTCCTACAAAAATGACAGCTAAGGGCAGGCAGGTGCCATCAAATTAACTCCCCAGGGAAAGCAAGCTGTCAGTAGTTAACTGAATGATGGATGAATTCTTCTCTGAGGCCCCATATAACTTASAGATAATTTCTCAAACATTTCCTTTTTCTTGTATCAAATCGAAGCTTTGCTWTTCACCTATACATTTGTGCCTCAGCCCACATCTCAGATTTGATTTACATCATTAGTTTCCTAGTCCCCAGGGTCTCATATAGATTTTGTAATTTACCTTTATTTTTATGGTTGTCTTTTCTCAGCATACTCCTCCTATACTGGTGATTTATAGGCTGAGCCCTGTCATCATCAACAATGCAAACTCCCTCATATCTAACCCACTTTTTTATAAATTGTCACATACTTATTTGACAAGGCTTGTCATTATTGATTTTGTCATAATTAGATTAAGGGTGAAGGAATATCTATGCTGAATGCAACAGCAAAATAACACTTAAACATGACTAGGAATTTTCTTTTTAGTAAACAGAGGAAATCCTATCAGTATTAATTCTGTCCACAATATAAATATGCAAYAAAATAGTTTAGAATATTAATATGGATAAATCATATTCTGTTCTCTGCCTAGTGCATGTTTCCTAGTTTGATGTCAACTAATTGCTAAATCAAGCAGTGATGAAAGGGTTGCATTTTAATTTATCCAGCAGTGCCTGGCTTAYTGCCAAAACAAGGGGCTCACTGCTCTTATACAGGCAATATACTAGTACATTTATATTAGGATCAAATTTTATCAGCTCACTAAAATATGTCTGGTTTCTTATGAACYCCATATTTGCACTCAAAGAAAAGGCAATGACAAAATATAACTGTAGGAAAAAAGGTTTTTTTGATTTTATTGGTATCTTAATATCTACTTTTCTGTTTACAGCTCTTGAGAGGCTACACTGGTAAGCTGAATAGGTAATTCTCATGCCAATTCCCACCACTCCACATTTTTGGCCATTTGGCTTGTTTTGGCTATTTTTCTACATCAAAGAAAGCAGATGATCGTCTGTAATCAGAATCAGTTGTCCTCTTGAAATTTAGCTTGCTAGATGGTCATTTGCAGCAGTTTACCTTTTTCTAATTTCTGAGCTTGCAAGTCACTTAAATGCAGGAGTAGCTCTTGGATACTTGTTCTTACCCTATCTCCTGGTTTTGGCTGGGTAGAGTTAATTTTCCTCACAGTGGCTGGTATGGGGCTGTGKTTTGGATTTGTGCTGAACACAGGGTTGATAATACAGAGGTGTTYTTGTTGTTGCTGGACAGGGGTTGCAAAGAGCCAAAGCCTCTTCTGCTATTTGTACTGCCAGGCTTGTAAGGAAGTAGGGGGTGCATGGGAGGTTGGGAGGAGACACAGTCAGAGCAGGWGATCCCAGCTGACCAAGGGGATGTTCCAGACCCTATGGCATCATGCTCAGCATRCACAGTGGAGGGAACAAGAATGAAGGGAGGAATGTTTGGAGTGATGGCATTTGTTTTCCCAAGTTACCATCACGTGTGCTGRAGCCCTGCACTCCTGGGGATAGGTGAACATCTSCCTGCCCATGGGRAAGGTGGGAAAAATTCCTTGTTTAGCCTTGCTTGTGAGTGGGGCTTTTGCTTTCCTTATTTATCTGTCTTTATCTCAACCCATGAGTTTTCTCACTTTTATCCTGATTCTCTCCAAGATCCTGCTGATGGGGGACTGAACAAGTGGCTGTGAGGGGCTTAGTGCTGGCTGGGGTTAAACCACAACACCCCAATACTGCCCTCTCTCAGAAATTTATTTGTTGTACAATGTACATGAGAAAATAATAACACCTAGTAGATGTACAGCAAAAATGTTATGCACACACATTAGAACTGAGCAGGAGAATTTTTTTCGGTCAAGATTTGCACTAGTATGCCTTTTCTCCTGCCAATTTCTTTCTTTACTTAATTTTGTTTTTCCACAGGTAATTAGAACTTGTTTATCTTTTGATTTTTTTCCACAGAAAACTAGGATACTCTTCACAGCCATCAYGGAATTCTGACATGGAGGAAAAAGAATGGAGATTTTCTCTTTAGAGCCGCAAGTAGAACATCAGTTTTATTTTATAGAGTGAATGCAACCCAGTCAAGCACATGTTCTTTCATGACTAGAGCCTTGGGTGGATTCTTAAAATAGTACTCATTAYAGTTATTGCATCAAAAAGAATTTAGAACTGTTTTCTCCAATTGAAATAATTGTGAAATTTAGCTGAAACTTATTTCTAAATATTGTTTCCCTGAAAAAAACTTAAACGACAGAACTACTGCCATGTCAGCCTGTCTGTTCCCTGYTGCACACTAAACTCTTCCTAGCATAGTCCTTACAAGTCCAAGGCTTTTAACTGTCCTTCAAATGTTTCTTCACAAAGAGTTACTACAAAGGTCTGTACATTTTGTTGAAAASCAGCAGTCCCTGTTTAATCTGTAACACACACCTATGTCCTGTCCATAGAGACAGCAGTGTGCCATGCTTAAGAGCAGTGAGTTTTACCCTCAGATCCTGATTTGCATAATGTTCAAGGAGGCAGCATTAATTTGGGATGTGTTCATTATAAATGAATATATTATTCCAACCAAATTACCTTTCAGCCTAAAAAAACACATTTCTCTTTTGAAAACAATAAAACTCCTTGGAGGTTTTTAGATTACAGTGGTCATTACAGTCTGCATAGAAATATCAACAATCACTTTTTAACAACTATTAAAATACTTTACTTGTAATATAGCAAACAAATCCACAGAAYGTGAGCTGAATTGAGACTGGATGTTATACAAATAGAATTTATATGATRATCTTAGATATGGATGCTTGCCACAGGCAGTGAGTGACAATTACCCAGAATCTGCTCTGCAGTATTCCCTCCTACCCTCAGACAAGAACTGTTCATGCTTCTAGAAGAGTAGGATTTTCTAAAGTGGATCTGGTTCACATCTAGATAYAGGGCTAATAAAGAGAAGGAGGAGAAGGGGGGTGCATACAGTTCTCTGTGAGGAGGGAGAAGAGAGGAGGGACTGAAGGCAACCCTCAAAGGCCAAAACACTGTGGAAATGTGGGTAAGTGGGCAGGGAGTGGTGTGTCTTCCTTCCCCAAACCCATCACTGCTCCTCTTTCTTTTCTCCCTCTCTTCTTCACTCCCTCCTTCCTGTTTCTTCCTTTCCATTTCTTTTTTCTTTTGATGTTCTTTTCTTTCATTTATTCTCTCAGTCTCTCGGGGATTTCTATTAACTCTGAAGTAAAGACTTTGGAAACTACCATTAAGTCTCTTCCTCTTAGTAGGAAGTAGGACCCACCACTTTTCTTACTGTTTTTGCCCTCATAAGTTATCACTTGCCAAAAGACATCAGAAATCTGGAATAGTCCTTCATTTTTTAACATATGCTATTTTTTAAAAGAGAGAATACAAAGAAATGTAGGTTTTTAACCACTCCATCTGTGCAATTTAAAACTTTTGTCCATGTCAGTACTTGGCCTTATGGTCACAAGTTTTAGAAGTCAMCATCTATTTCTGAAGTACAAGCAACAAATTGATACAGAGCACCAGGGCCCTGAAGTCAGAATTGCAGACAGGAATGTGTCAGGACACTGCACTGGCAGCAAACACAGARGCATGCAGGGTAACCCATGAAGAGGCAGTATGGAGGGTGTAATAGTGAAAAGCTGCACCCATTAATTCAGCACCAGGGACCACCTGGAAAACKTGTGTTGCAAGACCTTGTGGAACGGAAATGGCAGCTAATAGAAAATAGCTGCCAACAGCCACCACCCCTTTACCTGTGCTCACATGCTACCTTCCTAGCATGAAGAATGATACATGAAGAAAAATGACACAGGATAAATACCATCATTATTTTTATTCTCATCAGACATGACACATGGACCCAAGCTTTACTGACTGCTACCCATGAGGAAAGACCAACTTTTCAGTATGTTATGACTGTACTACCACACTTCACAGGAACACTAAATTACAGCAATTAGATAAAATAACATCAGTGGTATCCCCATTTAGTATAATTGTTCTAACATCTTTTTTGAGATGTTAGAGCTTTGTTTACACAGCAAATGCCTACCTTATATTCCCACATTTCTCCATGCTGACTTTAAGGRACTATGAGGTACAAGATCTTGCTGCAGCCCATAGTTTCTGGGCTAGCAGTGGGTCACACAGGATGAGAACCCCCATTAAGGATTATGATCAGAGATGATCCACCACAAGATAAATGATCAGCTGTTTTGACTCATTTTTTCAGGTGTAAATGTTCATGCAGTCTCCCCTAAGTGAAGTCATTCACCATTGGCTGTGCACAGGCTGAAAGGGCTCCCTTTTTCACCCAAAGCAGCACCTGGGCTACCCACACGCCTGTGTGCTCACTGTACTATGTCTGCACCTCATTTGTATGCAGTACTTTTGTTCCTGAACCAATGTCAGAAAGTATGGGTRTACCATCTCAGCTTTGCAGAGAGCAAACAAGCAAAGGAAGCAAAAGGACGTTCTCGAGTTGATCCTGCCACGTTCAGTTCCAAGGTCTCATGATTTTCAGCTTCCTATTGAACCATCAGGATACAGCAGGTCTCCAGGTGAATGCTCCTCCTCACCTCCAAGAATTGCCTGGGACTGACACAGCATGCAAGGGGCTGCACCAGGGACTCCAGGGAACTGCAAATGGAGCTGCCTTCACCTGTGCCTTCACTTGTGCCTTCACCTCCTCAGAGGCTGCAAAGGCTCCCTGCACAGCCTCCTCAGACTGGGACACTGCCCTATCACCTACGACTTCAAGCCAACCCTTTACTCTTGAAAGAGCTTCAGAAATGTGAACAWACTCCTGTTCACAATTTACAGATGTAGAACTCTGTACCACTATCTCTGTACCAAGAGATAGACCAATACCTCTGAAAACTGGTACTCATAGGAACAGCTAGAAAAGATGAAAAATTGCTGCTTCATCAACTCAACTGCTTTTTATACTAATAGATGACTTTTTCTTAGCAGTAACACCATTTTCCCTGTTGTCTCAGCTTCTCTTTCTGTTATTTTATTTCAAAATTCCTTAGAGCAGGTGTCATATTCTTGCTCTGTGTTCATAGGGTACCTTATGCAATGAAACCATGGTCACTGATGGAAGCACACAAATGTTGTCAATACATAAATAATAAATGGTAGCAATTCCCTAATTATACAGCATCTCCACATGTCAGTTTAACCTAAGATACCATTTTTTTGTATAAATATCCAACACATGTAAAAGCCCAGTTGAAGAATTCATCTGTGCATGCAATGAAAGAAATATATTGCGTGCAATGAAAGAAATACACTGTATATTTTAAATGGCTGTATTTCCGATAACCAGTTATAAATTTCCCAAATGTTTGTAAAATTTCTGCATCAATAGGCACAGTGMTAACATTTAATCCCTCAGTGGAAAGCTTATGGATAATTAGAGAGAGAGACCTTTTCCCCCTCCTTTTACTTGGAGGRGAAAACTTTATTTTAATATCATATAAAACTGTTACAATAATATTTGCTCCTTCAAGAAGCAACTTGTAGTATTATTCACTTAATCAAACAGCCAYTAGGGAGAATTTATTATGCAATTAATCAAAGTAAGTAAATTTTTTCTGATGATGCCTCCAACAGGTGCATATCACATGCAGATGACAGCACTACAGCAGCTTACAAAGAACCTATGCATCCTTAAAAGCAGAGTCTTTTTAGAATGCATTTCTATTTTCTTAAAATATTCCTATTTTCTCTCTTCTACACATTAATAACTGAAAGTTATTTGAGGAAGAGTAAAAGGTTTACAAGCAAATACCAGACTGCTTTATACCTAATAACCTTCTTAACACCTTTTTGTTTTAAATCACGTTTAAGTACCTGTGACAAAACAAGTCAGATTTTCATTGGGTTCATTTCTAGAGCTGTGTCAGAATGTAGCCTTGTAATTGCATAGGAATTAAAAAAAATGAACAAGACATAAAARCAAAA
The DNA here is from genome assembly GCA_902810485.1 of Alauda arvensis. Taxonomy (NCBI): domain Eukaryota; kingdom Metazoa; phylum Chordata; class Aves; order Passeriformes; family Alaudidae; genus Alauda; species Alauda arvensis. Next base: position 873,212 of record CADDXX010000133.1, read on the forward strand.
ATTCTTCAATTAAGTCTTATCTTCAGACTGTAAGCACATGCAACTGCAGACCTCCTAGGACTTTCACAGTCATTTATGCAACACAGGAGCAACAGCAAATCTTCCTCTGGCTCTCTGCCACGCCACCGTATTTCAGTTTGCTGCTGTTCTGTCACTGTATCTCTCCAGTTTAAGTCATGCATTTATTTCCTGCTCTGAAGTGATCAAAGCCTTCCCATGTAAGACAGAACATTATAATTGCCAATTTCAAAGGATTTTAGGMAGTCGCTTCATAGATTTAAAATCATTAGCAACAGACTTGGTGCTCATCTAGTGAGATATCTTCTAAGTCTAACACAAGCATTAATTAATTATAGGTTTGACTAAGCCTTCAAGGTTCTGACTGTACTGGGAGCAGTGCAATGTGCTTCACCTCAGCTGAAAGCCTTGGAGATGCAGGGCTTTRGGGAAGCTCAGTGACTCACCGGGGAAATGCATCTGTTGTCTCTATACCATCTAGAGCATCTGATTTGCTGCAAAAAGGAGCACATGCTGGATTTTCTTCCAGGGCACTGCAGCAGTTGTTCAYTCAGTTGCCACACCTGCCTGTGGCAGAAAACCTCCTGCTATTCCAGCAGGGGTGGTACAAATGCATACATTTCTTACACAGACAAATGATACAGCTACACACTTCTCTGGGAGGGTTACAACGCACTTTTGTATCTAACTGGTTCACCTTCTGCAACACAACAGAATCAGAAACTGGTCCAAGACTGAAAGATGCAGAGACTTCATGGGTGCAGGGTAAGCAGCTGACTATTCAGAGGTGCCTAGAAGACCTAGAAAAGCACTAGACTGAGCACCTGACCAGGACACAGAGCAGCATTCTTCATCAGGTTTCAAACAACAGAAGACGACARAAATTCTGCTGGATTTCTACATTGGATAGCAGCTAGATAAAAGACAGARATATGACAAGAGACTTTTATGACAGACACAGCCCAGCACAGGCCAACTGCTGACCTGAGGCTTTAAACCAACCTACAGAACACATTTTCACACCCACTGCACATGGCAGAGTGGCCCTTCCAGCAGTACAGGATGCACATTTGAGTCCATCCCAGTAGAGAGATCCGTACTGCAGCCACAGAGTGACAGTGTTGTGGGGGTGTAGCAGGGRGAGATGGTAGGGAGCCACAGCAGGAGGAGAGATTTGCCCACACACAGAGGCAGCTGCTGCTCTGGAGAAGGGTAGCAGGAGTGCAGTGAAGAAGAGAGGGCAAAAATCTGGCCTGGCACCTAGAAATGCTACACAGAACCACCTTACACCACCCTTTGGACTGGAYAGTTAGGTTTTCTCTTTCAAACTGTTCTACAGTTCCCATCTTCAGGCTGGTACAGATCAGGAGTGTTGCCCATCCCCAACTGCTGTGCTCTGCCATCCTGTGGATCATACTGCCCTCCACAGCTGTGGTTCAAATCCCAGTACATGGGAAATGTTTCTTTGGCAAATGTATTATTAGATGATGGTGGAAAAGGTCCAGTATCAGCACTGTATAGCTGGTTTAGGGGTAGTAAGATCAACAATTGTAAATTCCACAGTGTMGCCATCTAAACAAGATGTGTCAGCATGGTCATTTCCAATATGTGGCCCTGAGAGGCATGTCCCAGTTAGTTAYTTTTTCACATTTTATTTTCCAGACTGATCTTTATTTTGCCAGCCAAGCTTGCATGTCCCAGTACAGGGTATGCTGGCTGCTGTGAGTCCCAGTCTATGCACACCTAGCATTTTGAGTTCCACTGCAAGATGATGAAACCTCTTTGCTTTAATCACACTCAGAGTAGGTTGAATTTCCTGTTGCTTTCAAGTGAACAGCAGATTTCAGGGTTACATGTGTTTGAAAAGCTCTTGCCCAAGGAAGAGCTTAAAATAAATCCAAGGAATCATTTAAGCAAACCATGAAAACCTGTATTACAGTTTTGTTCAAATACACTCTTTACAATTGTGATAGAATATGTGGATCATATTAGACAAAGATGATTAACTCATATTACCTTACTCACCAAAAACAGAACTCGATTTTCTGGTTGCTCCATATACATTTTCCTGTATTTCACTTGACTGCATGCAACCTGAAACTATTTGTTTTGCATCATTGCCTTATTAGCTTCACCAGATTTAGCTGAACCTGTCTTCTTCCATTCAGCAGGGCAATRAGGATATTTTTAATCCGCTCTAAATTGCACTTGCAATATGTTTTACTATAACGAATCTCTTTTCCTACAGTAAACACCTGATAATTGGAAAACCTAATTGGATCATGTGAGATTCACACATATTCCTAACAATAGGGCATATCTGTTCTGTTATCATTTTTCACAGAATCTTTAAGGTTGGAAAAGACTTCTAAGCTGATCGAGCCCAACCACAAGGTCCACCACTTTATCATATCCCCTAGTGCCACCTCCACATGTTTTTTTTTTTTCAATACTTCCAGGAATAGTGACTCCACCACTACCCTGGGCAGCCTGTTTCAATACCTGACCACCCTTTCAGTGAAGACRTTTTTTCTAATATCTAATCTAAACCCCGATTTTCAAGAGTACAGCCACTGCTCAGACAAATCTTTACAAGATTTTGTGTCACAGTCATTATTCACACAAGAAGTTTGGAACTTCCTATACAGACAGAGATGACTACTTTCCACAAGGAAATATTCATTTCAAATCCCACAGTGCGTAGCAAAAACCAGAAAATACTGAAAAAAAGACTCAGCTTAAAGGATAYCTTTGCATAATCCTCAGGAATTTTTCATGGATGTATTTTTCACTAATGGATGAAAAGAATAATTTCTAGTCTAAATATTCCTGAATTAATTCTGTTGAATGTAACATTGTCTTGATCCCTGGTCAAATACATATATAACTTCTAAACACAGAAAACTTTCTGTCTCTCATCAAGACATACCAAAAAATAAACCTTYGAAACTCATTAGGCAACAGTGCAGAAAATGAAACTCACAGAAAAACAAAATAAGGAATTTACAYTTTTTACTCAGTGTTTGATTAGTTCTAATACATATTGATTTATGTTCATTTGATTTTTTTTTTCCATACACCGAAGGCAGTAAGCAAAACACAAATCTCTTTTTCTTCATCCCAAATAAAGGAGGAGGAACAAACAGGGAAAAAGAATTGCACAAGGTATGTAAGAATTGCACTTTAAAAAGGGTGCAGAAACCAGTAAAGGAGAACCCTTACAAAGTTGCCGGAGTAATTTTAGGTGAGTAAACTACCAGGTAGTTTACTGCCTGTGTCTTTGGAGAAATGTGCATGTAGTGAGAAATGGGGCTGAGAGAGAGGCCAAACCATTTATGCAAGAATATGAGAGGTGGACGTGGAGAGGATTAATGAGGAATGGGCAGATGAGCCTGAGAATACTCTCAGAATTCAGCCACTGCAAAATTTGACACTGAGATAAAATTAATTTAAATCTCCTATGTTTTTATCAGGTATGAGAGTGAGAACACTGCCAGTTCTCTAAGATTTCCAATTGGCTAATATTTTAACTCTACTACTAGCCCCTGAAGTCATACAAGCACATGAGCAATCTCAAATACTTTCCTTTAAAGGGGGTTTCTTACTTATACTTCTACAAGAAACCTTATTTAAAAGAGCAAATGGTCAACAGCCTCAAAACACAATAGCCAAACTCAAAATGTAAATTTTTAAGTATCGTGATTTTATTTTGTATTTATGATACATAGTCTCCTATATTTTTCTTTTATTGTATGCATTTTAAAATGCTGAGATACTTGAGATGCTTGTGATGCACACTTGAGATGCTAAGTGAGCACTCAGTTCTTAGTACTTCATCTTAYAAATGTACCAATCCATCATGAGGAATGACTGGTTTATGTTTTGGTGGGCAGCTGGCTGACAYACCTCAGTTTTCTTATTTAGCATAGTTTGTGCCACGTTACTCAATGACAGGAGCTCCTAGATCAATGACCAGGGTTCGGTGTTCTCTCCTGCTTCAGATGCCACAGGCCCTTTCAAAAAACATAGTACTCTACAGTTACAAAAAACCAAACCAAACCAACAAACAAACAAACAAACAAAAAAAACCCCAAAAAACCCAAAAAACCCCAAAAACAAAAAACAAACAAACAAACAAACAAAACAAACAAAAAAACCCAACCAAAAAACCCCCAGAAAAACCAGGTTGGCTTTTTGCTCCCACACTGAAAACACGTTTCAGAATTACACTGTTGTAATCACAGAATCACAAGGTTGGAAGAGACCTTCAAGATCATTGAGCCTAACCCCTGCCCAAACAGTTCAACTAAACCATGGCACTGAGTGCCACATCCAGTCTTTTTCTAAACACATCCAGGGATGGTGACTCCACCACCTCCCTGGGCAGACAATTCCAGTATTTTAGCACTCTTTCCATAAAAAACATTTTCCTAATATCCAACCTTTATTTCCCTTGGTGCAGCTGTGTCCTCTTGTTCTGCCAGCTGCTGCCTGGAGAAAGAGACCAAGACCCACCTGACTACAGCCACCTTTCAGGAGGTTGTAGAGACTGATAAGATCACCTCTGAGTCTCCTTTTCTCCAGCCTAAACAACCCCAGTCGTTCCTCACATGGTTTGTGTTTCCAGCCCCTCCCAGGGTTTGTGTTCCCAGCCCCTCACATGGTTTGTGTTCCCAGCCCCTCGCAGGGTTTGTGTTCCCACCCTCGGTGCCTCCTCTGGATGTGCTCAGGCGTCTCAAAGCCCTTCCCAAACTGAGGGGCCAGAACTGGACACAGCACTCGAGGTGTGGCCTCACCAGTGCTGAGTGCAGGGGAAGAATGACCTCCCTGCTCCTGCTGGCCACACTATTCCTGATCCAGGCCAGGTGACATTGGCCTTCTTGGCCACCAGGACACACTGCTGGCTCATGTTCAGCTGCTGTCACCAGCACCCCCATGTCCCTTCCTGCCTGGGCACTGTCCAGCCACACCATCCCCAGCCCGTAACACTGCAGGGGTTATTGTGGCCAAAATGCAAGACTCAGAACTTGGACTTATTAAACTTCATGTTATTGGACTCTACCCATCCATCCAACTGTTCCAGGTCTCTCTGCAGAGCCCTCTTACCTTCCAATAGGTAGACTCACACTCCCAGCTTAGTGTCATCTGCAAMTTTACTAATGAAAGACTCAATACCCTCATTCATGTTATTGATATAAATATTGAACAGAACTCGCCCCAGCACAGACCCCTGAGGGACACCACTGGTGCCTGTCCCCAGCTGGATGCAGCACCATTCACCAACGCTCTCTGACCCAGCCATCCAGCCAGTTCTTAACCCAGCTCCTGTCCAAGCCGTGGGCTGCCAGCTTTTCCAGGAGTRTGTTGTGGGAGACAGTGTCAAAGGCCTTGCTGAGGTCCAAACAGACAACATCCACAGCCTTTCCTGCATCCATCAGGTGGATCACCTGGTCATAAAAGGAGATCAGGTTGGTCAAACACGACCTTCCCCTCCTAAACCCATGCTGGCTGGGTCTGACACCCTGCCCATCTGGTAYGTGCTACATGATGGCATTCAGTACAAACTGTTCCATTACCTTACTGGGTACTGAGGTCAGGCTGACTGAACTATAATTATCAGGATCCTCCTTCCTACCTTTTTTATGGTAAATGATAAAGAGCGGCTTCACAACCTCATCTGCCAGCTCCCTCATCACCCTAGGATGGATCCCATCTGGGCCCATAGATTTATGTCTGGTCAACATAAGGGGCCCTCTGTTCCCCTCAGAAGGAAGTCACCCACCATGACTACCCTTKTCTTTGTAATGTTAGAGGTGGTGATCCATCTGACAGATTAACTGTAATTTAGAGGCCCTCTGGACAGATCATTTTCTTCTATATCATCTGTCTGACTGTCTAGATCCAGGGCCTCATACCTATTCTGAAATGSCATCTGGGCAGGGGATGGGGGTTGGGAGGAATTTTTATTACCTCCACAAGYAGGGACCCATCCCACTCCCCTTTATCCATCAGGYGTCCTCCTACTGCCTGACAGTGGGAGGCATGGCAGTCCTCTGACTCCTGGTGGGCCTCCATCAAGGATGGAAGGGCAGAATTCCACCAATCTATTTCCCTTTCACTTTCCCTAATACTCCTTAGGCTTTCAACTTCCTCCATAAGCTCRGCCACCAGGAGATCATTCAYCTATTCACASCACAGGCAGGCTTCTTCTGCAACACCCCCTGGTACCACTGATAAGCTTAAACACTCTGCACAGGAAGGGTCTGGRCAGACACATCCTTTTTGGAGGGTTCTATTTRGCTACATACACTTTTACTAACTACAGTTTTTGATTGTGTAAAAACAATTACTAACAAAAAAACCCAAAACCAACCAACCAASAAAAMCACAACATACAGCAAACTAAAAACTCCACTAGAAGAAGGAATCCTGCAACCCTGCCTGCCTGCCCTGCCTGTGCAAAGTGCCATGCCCTCAGAGACGTGCCAGACCCTTGTTTGCCCACTCCCATGATTAGAAACCTTCTTAGAATTTTCAGTATAAATTTGCACATTGCCAGTTTACAGTCATTTTGGTTTGTGTTAGTGCTATCCTAAAATGTATATGGATCTTCTGGAACTTTTTCTCCTTGGTCTTTTTTTTGGTTTTTTTTTTTTATACACAAACCTCAATTGTGTTAGAAAAAACCCAAAAAAACCCACAAAGTCAGTTTTTCTGCAACATTCCAAGAKACATGAAATGCAAAGGTAGTGACCAAAACTCAAAGACATAAAGAAAGAGGTAGGCATAGATCACACAAGACTCTCCCCAAGCTGTGCAAATGGCAGGTGGATGGGTTTTGTGGGAAGTGCACTATATGGCATGATATATCACAGATACCTAACTGGAGTGCTCCAAGAAGCTGGAAGAAAGCTCCTGGGCCTCCCAYGAAGTCACAGCCTGACAAATTTGTTAGTTATCATACTTAGACATGCCTATCAGAGTAAGATTTACAAAAGTACTGACAGAAATAACTGGCATACACTTGAAACTAAATTACTTTTCTAAATGAAAACTATCTAGAAACAGATCAAACACAGTTGGTCAGTTTGGGGATGGAGCCACAAGAAAAACTGTGTGGAGTTTTATATTAATATATATTAATATTAGRTCCCTTTTATAAAGCCAGCTGTTACTCTGATCATTAGCTATTTAGTCTCAGCAAGCAGATGTTTTTCTTTTTGGGAACTTCTGCTGAAATCATGGAGTTCAGCATATAAAGCAATTGAAGAATCAAGTCTTTTTTTAAATGCTGACTTTAAAGGCCTTATTTTTCCTCAAAATATCTGCTTTAACTTTCAAAAATCTTTCCGTTTCTTTGGTATATGCTGCCCCTGCAGAACATTACAAATTTATCCTAAGGATTTGACAGCTTTGAAAAATGGCATTATTTTTGGAAAAATATATTCTGAAGAATTATGATACAAACCAGTCTAAATCTCAATGAATTAAATAAATCCTTCCGTTTTATTCAGGAATACATTTCATTTGGTGTGAATAGCTTATTTAAAAAATCTGTTCTGATTAAAGAACTTACCATGACTTCCAAGAAAAATTTAAATGAGTCAGGACTTCTTTGTCATATTCTGTTACAGAATTTACAAAACCATATCTTTCACTAMGATACATTTGATGAGATTTATTTTTATGCAACATCCTTAATTTATAGGACTTTGAAGACCAATTTTTGTAACACCATTTTAACACAGTGAAAGTACTCTGGACATCTCTTATTTTGCCCTTTCAATGTCACTGTTTAATCACCTCTTCCCTGCTTTACTCTTATCCTATCTCAGCAAATAGATAAATGAGGCTGCAAAGATGGGTAACTTTTCAAATATTACCTACTTTACATTTCAGCCTTCAGGTAATCCAATATTTAGCAGAAAATTTTTTGCAATGAGGATGACAAATCCCAGCCAAATTACTAATGGATATAGTGCTCCCAAAAAGGCCTCATGAAATCTCTCACTAGTCAGGTGAGAAGTCCTAGTAGCTTCATATAGAAATGTAAGTTGCAGAATGCTACCTGATTATTAGGATCTTTAATATCCAATATCACAGAGAAAATTTAAAAGTAACTACATTCTTTATGTTTAGTGAAACATAAAGGATAGTGTAAAAGAACCAAACGTCACCTTGTACATGTTCAGTACATATACTGGATGCTGTAAAAATCTGGACAAGAAAATATTGCTTTTTATAYGGCAAGTAGCCAAACCACATCTAGCCTATTTTTTAGCTGCTGAATCTGAAACTGTGGGACAWAAGATGTATGCACTAGCTTTGACATGGAAAAAAATTCAAGTGCAAGATGGCTTTTGGAGAATTATTCACCTGCCAGGCAATAGCAGGAGGCTCCAGGGCCTTGCAGTTCAGGCTGCTCCACTGTCTTTAGGTGATCTAAGCAGCTGAGTGCAGGAACAAGCAACTGGCTTGCCCAAATGGTACTCAGCTGACCAGRACAACTGATGTAAAACAGTGAGTTGGTGGAAAAACATTTGAGTTTTGCCCACCTTTGAGAGGTTAGTATTTCAGAAGTGCAGACTGGAGTTCCCTTCTTTGAATAAGTATCTGCAACTTTTAAAGAAACAAGCAAAATCTGATCTTTTTTAGAGCACAACCAGAGAAAAGGCAGGGATAGTGATTTATGCACTGTATCCAGCAAGCAGATAATGAAATACAGAGTAGAAGCAGGCATAAGAACTCATATTTCCTGTCTTGCTGTAGCATCGTATTAATTCACAATCCTTGCTGCAGAAGCTTAAAGTGGATACTTAAAGAACAGTGAGAGAAAGGCAAACTTATATGCTGGAAAATTTTATCACAAACTCTCCCAGGTTCCATTTCCAGCTCCAAAAATTCCTGAAATAGATATGGTTTCCAACTGCTTAGCAACCCTCTTTCAAGATTTTGCCTAGAATCCTCTTTTTTTTTTTTTATTTTTTTTTAATATGCTAAATTGCTTCATACTACACAAGAAGTATGAAAAGTCTTCTCATTTGACAAAACCTAACATTTGGAGACAGAAGATGTAGGTTCAAATCCCTTTATCTCAGATCAGGACTTCTCTCTGGAATGTCTGGGTAAAAGGCTTCAGTGACTGGGCTACGACATGAGAAGGTGGCACAGCCATCACCTTGTCCTTTGTCCTGAAGAGAAGCAGCAGCAGCCAGATCAAGACACCTGATTTTGCCAGCATATATTTAAGGAAGCCTTACTGACTTAAGGTTCAGGAAAGTCATCTGAAAGGACATTTGCATTTGGATCCAATGAAATTTTGGAGTTAAAGAGGCAGTGAGATGCACACAATAAGGTCAGGTAAGGCACATGCAGGTGAGGAACTACGGCTGCCTGAAAACTTCCCTGGAAGTCATCAAGGTATGAGCTGAGTCAGGGAACCTTTTGATAAAATTTTGGTTCAGACACCTAAGTTCCACAGGCATCCTACTTCCATTGCTGAGGGCTTCTCATCAGATGTRGGATAGTACTTCCATCATCCTCACAACTTTCACCACAATAATGATTTCTGAAATTAACTAACTCAAACAATAGCTCCTGGGGTCTTCMAACAGTAAGAAAAAAATTACTGATTTGTAGGGTGAAATGYAGCTAMTTCCAGTGGAGGAAAGAAAACCAAAGTCAAGTATGGGCAAGATGCAGAAGGCAACAGGAGCTTTCGAGAGGTGTGCCTCATCTAGAATAATCTGACACTTTCACACAGTGTCTGCTTTACTCATAAAGTCTGTTATTTCACCTCTATCAGACAGTGCCAGTGACRCAAAKAAACCCTYACCTTTTTCCTAAAATTTCCAGTTATTTCCAGTTTACCCTCAAGACTGAATGGACCAACATCAGTAATTTGTATTCAACAAGCAACTTGTACCATACCTTCCTACAAAAGTATTCTGCCACCAACAGTTCCTCAACAACCTTCAGGAGCCAAGTTTCATTTATAGTCCCAGCCTCTTTGAAATATTTGCTATCTTTCATTTAGTGGATCTTGTTTATTTAATACTGTAAGTCTTTTTTTTTCCTGTAGATTCATCTTTCTAATACAGAAGGCTTGACATGTATTCAAAAAGGTAACTTTTGTCTTTATGGGAAAAGAAGCTTATTGAATAGCCAAAGGATGTCATGTACAGGAAAGCCACATAAATGGTGCAAGAAGCTGTGAGAACTGAGCTGTTAAATGGGAGCTGGGGGCTCCGGAACTGCCACAGACTCCCAGGCCCTATGGGGAATACTGAGAAGCACAGCACACTTGAAGAGGAATTGAAATTGTCAGGGAAAGAACAGAATCTGTTCACCCTTAAATTCCTAATTAGAGATCTCATAGTGGGAAGTGGCCAATTAAATCATGARCAGCAAAAATCTAGGCAGTAGCCCTCCTTAAGAAATGAGCAAGTGCCTATTTTCATAAATTAACATCCTAATTTACAATACAGATTATAATGATAATATTTTCAAATTACCATCTTATTTTTATATATATTATTTATTTTCTCTCYAGGAATCTAGATAGAAGGGTAAATTTAGAGATTAAGTAAGGCCAAATGCAAYTGAGAAAACTCTCCTTATAAATTGTATTGATTCAATACTGAAAACTACATAAACTCTTTTAGATATGTCCTACAGATGACTAGTGTGCTGAGTAAATATTTGGCTRCAYTGAAATTAATTTTAAAATGCCATTCATTTGGTCACTTTTCATACCTGTCACTATTTGAACCTAAAATAAATCCMTACTGCATATTTAGATTTTGATATATAAATCTCTATAGTACAAAAATGCATAACATACATATAGYAATAATATAGATGGCTAAAGCAGAAAATAAATCAGTTCTAAAATTCTTTTTTTTTTTGTTTTAGATCTTATGTTTTAGCTATGGCAGGAACAAATTTCTCCACAGGAGCTATGTATCATCATCCATATCATCATAGGAATATATAATCTTAAGCATAAAATGTGCTAAAGCATCAGAAGTAGTATACATTAATATTACTGTGATGTAATTCAGTTTGAAGTGTGCCAATAACTGGTCTACAAAAATATTGCCAGAATAAGAGGTCAGTGCAAAAAAGAAGGATCTGATCCCACAGTCCTTTAACAGTCTAAGGCCTTACTGAGTCTAAACATGTGGACATGAGAATGAACACAAAGTGTGATTGGATTTAGRAAGCCAAAGGAGTGTTCTGCTTTAGATTCTCATAGTTTTCAGTTGTGACCATCCAGTAAAGAGCGCAGAGAAGTTGCTTTCATGTTGATAGTGAGGTGCATGCTGCCTGACAGCTCGGAAATACTATGCTGATGTCAGCTGTATAAGAAAAATAAGAATATTTAGGGAACTATTACTATCACTGCAAATAAAGTCATGGCACAGGGATACCAGAAGCAAACTAATAATTAGAGATCTTTTCTAGAGAGTGAGAAATTAAACTGAGACACAACTAATTAAGCAATACATAGAATAATGAGTTGCATTTTGAAAGGCAAAACTCTGGTTGAGACCCGATAGTGACAGCAGTAGGATGCAGATTAGCTAATTCTAGAGACACTTTGTACTTTATTWGGGGAAACTAGCCATACATTTTGCTAGTGAGAGCATGGAATATTTTTAACTCTTGCCTAAATATTTACACTTTTTTGACTCAAATTTAACCACAATTACAGTATAATTTGTTAAAATACATTCCTTTTCCTATGAAMATTTTCTTGCCTACACAGATTCAGAAATAGTCTACTTATTGAAAAGGCTCCAGATATTCTATAGGAACGATGTGACAGAAGGCACAAAAAAGGTACCACTCATGACTTTCAGGTTATATGGAACACATCAGTAAGCCAGGCAGATTTTCAAAGAATATCTTCAGTCTGAGATATATGCAGGSTGAAGATTACAGATTCATAAATTCCTCATTTAAAATAAAAATATAAAAAGTGAATTGTCCATGTAGGGTTGGGTTTTTTTTCCTTTAATCTCAGTAAAAGAAAGAACTTAATAGGAAATATCTAACCACATAGAAGTGTTCACAAACAATTGCATAGGATTTCTTATGTGCTCTTACTTGCTACTGAATAGCATCTCACTCCACAGGTTTCATTGAACTTCAGTGAATGGCACTCACTGAGAGATAATACCCTGCTCCATAAATAATTACATCAGTTCTGGATGTAATCAAGTTCCTTGGCTTCAGTATCACTGGGAAGGAAGGTGCTGTTCATAACTCAGCAGGGATATTAGAATTAAGCTCCTATGCATTTCTTCAGTAAGGCAAAGAATGAACTGTCACTGTCTTGTCATTCCCAGAAGAGCTTTTGCCTCCATCTGCTCTAACAGTTTATTCCTCAGTGAGRCTGACTTGGCTGCCTTGTCTTTTTCAGACACATATGAGACAGATTCCCTGATTAATCTCCCAATGTCAACAGCAAATCTCCCAGTCAGATTCCCTAGGAAGGACCAYTTATAAAGCTCTGTACCAGACCAGCTAAGGACTCAACAACATTTTTTGAAACTACAAGCAAATGAGGCTGGGATCTACACATTGCCTAGCCTCACACTAATAAGCCTAGGCTCCACAATGCAAAGTCAGATTGCCATGCTCTCCAGCAACAATTCATTCACAGAGCCCTGGGTCTGGCTTCTTCTGCACCAGAAATATTTAATATTAAGAGCCAGACAGTCCCATCCAGTTCTTACCTCTCACCAAACTCTTGGAAAGATACATTGGTGGTATGCAATAATTCATATTTTATGAAAAAAAACCACAAACAAGCAAACAACACATAAGAAAATGATATCAGGATTCTAAGTATTTGTTTCTATAAACTATTATAGCATATTTGTTATGCAGAGGTAATCAAACAGGAACATATTCAAATGAAATCTGATTAAATCAATCTAATAGCCTGTACAGGGTGTTCGTTCTTGGAAACAATCACTGTTGAACACACTGAGAAGTCAAGCTCATGAGTCTTCAGAATGATGCACCACTGAGACCAAATGAATCCATCATACCTAGAAAGGGGGTCCTCTCCAGGTCAGGTTTGAAAACGATAGTGTATCAGTCAAGGGAAACAAAACGTAGCTGCACTTACATCTTATGTACAAGTAGAAAACCTTTTCCCATCCTGTCAGATCTTGTGAATTCATTAATAGAACATASATATGCTCAACTGCCTAAACATCACATTACATAAAACCAGCTTATTTCTAATAARATGCTAGATGAAATTATTTAAGACAAAAAGGTTACAAAAGTTATGTTTATGTCTTGCATTACTTCCAGTGTTGCAGGATCACCTGAATAGTGGGGAATAGGGAAGTTATTTCCAAAATTTGAGTTGTATTACATTATGATCATATCATTGTATACTTGATCTGTTCTCAAACATTTTCATATACCTCCACACACGTGTGAAAGCTCCTGCTAATTTTTTTTCCTTTAAACAGACTTGGGAATACATCTAATTTTGGGAAACAGGTTGGCAAAGTAAGAAAGAMATTATTAAAACTTATCAAAAGTTTTGAACAGGCCATTCCTTGCCATAGCATAAGAGAATTATTGGAAATAACAGAATTAGAGTAAGCACCCTATTTTTAGGAATAGGTTAGTTTAAAAGTGACATTAAAGTGACATTAGTGGTTTTCAGTATTAATGAAATGTTTAAAATGTTATTAATGCCCTTATGAAGATGATACATTTTAACTGAAGATCAGTAACATTCATCACGCTTATAGATKAATCATTCCACAGTATTTTCTGAATAGAGGGAAAAATATTTTTCCCATAAAATAAAAAAGTAGTTTTCTCTAACTAGCAGAACTTGTTACAAAATCGCTTTCATTGAGAGTGAAACCTAACCCCGATCTTTGTTTGTAGAGCTGCATGGTTTCAGAAGCAGCACCACCTATTGGGTGACAAATGTAGGTTAGTGACTACTTTGTCACCGCAGACCTATTGTAAGACTGGTTTTGTACACAGAGAGGTGAAGCTCCCAAGTTCCTCACACTGAAATATAAGCAKCCAACCGGTATTTTCTAGTGACCTGTTTGATAAGAGCTTATAAATTCRAAACGATCATCCAACAGGATACAAATCCTACCACATTAGCTGCTAGTGTTTATTTGATGAAGTACTGAAGAGAGCACTTCTCACACCATTAAGTGACTCATTMTGGTTATAATAGCCATCTTATCACGTAACAGGGAACTGCATGATTTTTAGGATGCACTCCAATTGCACAGGTCTGCATGAGCTGAAAATTATTTTGGTTATGTAAGCAGTCCTACTAACATCTATATATGAATCCATATTCTGTATGCGGGGTCCCACGTGAATGAACGACTCGTATTTTGGATTGTATAGGACAACCACTGACTTTACCCGTTCAGGGAGAACGAGTCCTTTTCTGAAGAGAAATTTTGCACCATCCCCTTCTCTTCAGAGCAGTTCATGCGAGACCTTAAAGTAACATCTCACATCCCACGTYCCCAGAGAAGCTCGCTATCAGCATTGCTGGGCATGGATTTTCTCTCTCCCCACTGTCGCCGGCGCACACCCGCGGGTGCAGGCAGCGCGGCCGGACCCTGGGAGGGCTCGGCGGGGCACGCTGGGGGAGCAGRGGCAAGGTGGGCTGGCGAGCCCCGCTCGGAGCAGCCCGCCAGTGCCGCCGGTGCCGGGGGGTACCGCGCATCCTCGGAGCCCGGGCCAGGAGAAACGCTCCCACCCGTGCTGTTGACAGCGTGTTTTCGCGGTGTGGAACAGGCACGGACTGCGCCCGCATATCGAAGTAAACGGGATCAGAAAGACCAAAACCCACCGGAGCCCGTGGAGAAAAGTCATTCCGAAGCCCGAAGATGAATTCATGCAGAGATCACTCACCCACTCTGAGGATACAGATGAGCTGGATGCAGGCAACCAAGCGCCCGAGAATGAGCATGTCCAAATCGTCCCTCGCCTCCTTCCGACTGCCTGCCTGCCTGCCTGTCCGGCTGTCTTAGCCTCCTGCCTGCCCGCCGGCCTCCGCGGGCTGCTGCACCTCTCCCCCGCGGGGATCCGGCTCCGCGCCGCGACCGCGCCCGGCGGCCGCCCCCACGCCGCGGGCGGGCGGGAGGGATCAGCGGCGCTGGGAGCTGGCGGGGCCGGGGCTCCGCTCAGCGCATGGCGGGGCCCGCCAGTGGCTGCGGGTCTCCGCTGGATGCGTCTGTCGGGAGTGTTGGTGTGTCGTGTGTGTGTGTGTGCCGTGTGTGTGTGTGCTGTGTATGTGTGTGCGCGCGGCGGGGCGGGGACCACGCTCCACTGGGCGGGCGCGCACGTGTGCGCGCGTGTGAGAGTGTGTGTGCGTGTGTGTGCGTGAGAGTGTATGTGTGCGTGTGAGAGTGTATGTGTGTGCGTGTGAGAGTGTATGTGTGTGTGCGTGTGTGTGCGCGTGTGTGAGTGTATGTGTGTGTGTGCGCGTGTGTGTGTATGAGCGCGCGGAAGTGTGTATATGTGTGTCTGTGTGTGTGAGAGTGTATGTGTGTGTGTGCGCACGGGAGTGTGTGTGTGTGTGTGAGTGTGTGTGAGTGTGTATGTGTGTGCGCGTGTGAGTGGCTGCGTGTGGGTGCGGGTGGGGGGTGCGTGTGCGGGGGTGCTGTGCGCGGCGATTGCGGTGGCGCGCACCCGCGGGCGGGAGGAACAGAACCCCCCCGCCCCTCCCAAAAGGCAGGAGGGCGGGAGGGAACGGGGGCCTGGGGACCGGACCCGGAGAGGTTCACGCCGCCGCGGGCAGAGCGTCGCCCCGGGGTCGAAGACTGGGACGCAGCTCCGGCGTTGGCGGGGGGAGAGCGGCCCCGCGCGGGAGCAGCCCCCCAGACACCGCCAGCCTCCCCTTGCCGTGGGAAAGAAAGTTTATTTCGAGGCGGAGACGGGGAGGTGGCTCCGGGGTTCTTGAGGTCTCCGAGGTCAGCGAGGTGCGCGGCGGGTCAGTGCCGCCTGGAGCCCGCGGAGCACAGCGGCCGGGGGAAGGACCCTGTTCGGAAGCGATCGCCCCGGGCCGGGGCCCCGCCGTGGGTCGGGGAGCGGTGGCGGACGCGCCCCGCGATGGGCAGCCGTGGGAACGGGCACGGGGCACCGGCGGCGCTGGGAGAGGAGCCGCCTCTAAGGAGGTGCCGTTTGCAGGCTGCTCCCTGCCCCGGGAACTGGAGGGGGTTGCGTGTTCCCTGGGAACTGGAGTGGCAGCGGGGGAAGGGGCTGGGGCCGCGGAATATCATTATCCGACGGAGAAGTGGGTCAGGGCGCAGGCACTGGCACCGTTTTTGCGGGAAGTCAAAACAAGACCGGAAAAAAAGAAAGCAAAGCCCACTCAATRCAGAAGTGAAAAATGAAGGCAAACGAACACCACGTCCCGCGTACTGGGAAGTGGGGGCCGGGGGGATGCRGAGCAGCACGCGTGCGCCTGGTGCGGGGCCCCGGCTAAGCCCCCCCTTGCCCTGCACGCAGCCCGACCCGGCGGGGATGGGCATCCTGTCCTCTGGGTTGCGCCTGCCTTCCCACGGCCTTCCCGCGCCGAGCTGAGCCCTCATGGGAAAAGATAAGTGGGGGCTGAAACACCCCTGACAAACACAAGAGATTTTGGGAGCGTTAGATGGTACACACGGTCCTCGGCTTCATCCCAGGCTCGCCGAAGTGCAGCCCAGGAGCCGTGTGAATGGTCCCTGTGTTTGTGATACTGCARGGATGTGATGCGACTTTCAATGGTGGGCAACTTAAGTTTAAAAACACTTGGTGCTTTATAGGTACCCTACTCAACCGAGCCTCTCAGTCCTCAGGCACAGGAGCTGCATCTGCCAGCTTGTCCTTCAAAGAAAACAAAAATCCATCCTGTGTGTTTCTCATTTCAATTTCCACCTGCTCTACCTGGYTTTTTGGGATGTTATGAGATATGCTGACATTAAGCAAAGCAGGAATTTCAGAGTGAAMAAAAGTTAGAGGAGAAAGTGCCAAGATGCTCAAGCAGTCAGTTGTATTTGGAAAGCAGACTGCAGATGTGTCTGCTCATGCAAGCTCAGCATCTCTCAGGGTACTACAGTGTAAATACAATAGAGGTTGGTTCATTAAGAGAAAACTTAACTTGAGTGACAGTTCATGTTAAATAGACTTTTGGTATTCTGGGAAGATACAAGCTTCATGTGCAGAGCTCCACCAATAAAAAACTATTTTAGGAATGTCCTGAGGGAAAATGTTAAAAGATTTTAATCAGCTGATTTTCATGTTATTGAATGAACCTAAATGCCAGAAAAAAGCTGTAGTGATTTCCAAACCCATACACAGACAAGCATRCACAAAACAGACTGATACACATGTRTAGAAGACAAGATACTAATAAAAATAGTTAATATATTTGAGATAAACTCCAGCTCCAACACATTTTTGCTTAGTTTCTCAGTAGGACTAAGAATAATACAGSATTGCATAGCAGTGTTAATAGTTATYATTGTGATGTACAGAGCCTGCRGTAATGYCYGACTCTCTTGGCCTCTGCTTGSCTTWTCTCTCAGGATGTAACTCAGTTATGGTGCTTGTGAGTATGCAGGAGCCTGCAGCAACTTCCAGGTTCCTCCTCTATCCATGTTGGAACCAACTTTTGAGCAGTTTGGTAAGTTTTTAATCTCCAGGTGCTCAGCTGTGGCCAGCTGCTCCCTGGTTTGTGACTGCCTGAAAAGAGTAAAGGACCTCCTTTTAACAGCTGCTAACATGATCAGCTGCCCAGGTACGTGCTGGAAAAGCTTTGGAGAGGTCAGTGCATTCCTTTCTTACAGRGTTTCYTTAAGAATTCCCTYTTATTTGTGCCATGAAYAAGCTACCCATCATGAACACATACCCAGTGAAGGGTAAGCACAGCATTCACAGAGGGCACTACTATTTCCAGGCTTTCCACAGTAAATTACTACAGTGAGAATCTGAACTGATGTGGTCGTTACACTGATAGTTAACTTTCACTCTCAGTAGGTAATACACTGTAATATTTTACAAGGTGARTGATAAACATTTAAGACAGATCACCAGTGAAAGTATTAGCATCTCCATAATTTCAAACCTTCACATCAAAATAGTCTCCTTGAAACATRACCACAGATGCCTACACTCAGCAGGTCATCTGCAGTTTTATAGCCTATAATACAGAGATAATTAGGATGGATTAGAAGGTTCATCTCTGGCCTTTCCATGTGTGTGCATAGCTGGTCAGAATAAGAATTAAACAGTAATATCCTGTTGTGATAATWCTTTACAGCTGCTTTGAATAGGTGTCAGTGGCTTAGAAAATACACAGGCCAAGTACAACAATTCCCTTCTGGTTCTTGAACTGAGCAACGGCTGGGGACAAAGCTCTGTGGTGTAGGAAGCACTTGGCCGTGGTAGGGTGACACTTCATCTTTGCCTTCTGCTGTCAGACAATGGTGTTTTAGCTTGTACCATGACAAGCCAAATTCACAGAAATTAATTTGGAAATAAAAACGATTAGTAAAGAAAATAATTAACTAGCTTGAAACATCATTTGTATTACTGCTTCCTCTCTCTCCTGTATGAAGTATAAATAACCCAGAACATGTCACAGGAGCAAGCAGATATGAAATGGACTTGTAGTTAGCATTACTGATTTATATTTCTTTAAAACTTGCTGTTCTTACTGATGATTTAGCAGTTAAAATATGRCTTATTTTCCTCACTATACTGCATAGTAGATATGTTGTGGATTTTCATAAAGCTTTTTTTAGTACCCAATATTTCTACTTGTACTTTTATGAAGCATTAGSAAATCTTGATGAAAAACTGTTCCCTGTTTACTGTTTAAAACTTTTCTCCTTTTGAAAGGCCTTTCCTTTTGTTTTCAAAATTCTTTAATGTTCAGCTTTCTTTTCCCACCGGACATTAAATATTTTCTTCAAATCTGCTCTTTCCATCAGTTGCAACTTTTTATCAGGCTAAATGAACTTTTCCTCAGTGTTGATACTGTATTTTCTTCTGTGTTTTGACAACCTTGGTAATTTCCAGAGTGAGTCATTCCATGGTTCCTTCAGCTTTTAATTTTTTTTCTAGCTTTGAGTGCTTTATGGGTGTTTTTCCCAAAAATGTCAATTTCTTGTAGCATTTGTCTTCTTTTCTTGTTTTCATTTTGAGTAATGTCTTTGATATTTGTCAAATCCATTTTTGGGTTTATGTGCAGCTTTTATTCTCCTCTCCCCTCCTCTCCTCTCCTCTCCTCTCCTCTCCTCTCCTCTCCTCTCCTCTCCTCTCCTCTCCTCTCCTCTCCT
>CADDXX010000133.1:892858-953811 GCA_902810485.1 Alauda arvensis
TTTTGTTTAATTGGTCTGAGTCAGTACTTTCCCAATTCATCTGCCTCCAACAACACAAAAAGACAAGAAAAATTATGACTTTTAAGCCCTTTTTTGTCCTTTTCCTAACAGAGAAGATAGAACCCAATTGGTTTTCAAGGCTAAACAAAATGGCAGTACAYGCATATATTTTCCTCTCAGAAAAATATCAAAACTTGGTAGTTTGATAGCAGCCAGGTGCCATCAGACTCTTGGAACGGTTGTGTGAGAGACAAAACTTTTTCTCATGATCTGGCTTATTATTTTACTTCCCTGTAAGAAGCAATTGAAAAAAGCTGAACTGTTAGATGCACTAAAAAAGCAGAATTTAAACCTGTTTTTTTAGAAGCTATCTGGCCTAGCCATGGAGAAGGCTTCAACACCACATCTTCTGGCAAATAATCTAATGAAAGGTTTGTGGGCTGGAAATCTTACATATTGGTTTCTCCCAGCTTTACAAGGTGATGGTGAAATAAACTCCACATTCCCCTACCAACTCTTGTCCTTTTTTTTTGGCAAAACCAGTCTCTGCCTAACTGATTCTTTAAGTGCCAAAACAACTGCCCCTTGTTAAGTCTGCTGAAGAATGACCCYCTAACACCACTATGTATCAGAGCAGAGTGATTATAGCGTGTGAGAAATAAGCAATGATGGACTAAAAAGCAAATTTTGAACGTTATATATATATGTGTGTGTGTGTATATATATACACACATATATATACACATATATATATGTATATATGTGTATATATATGTGTGTATATATGTATATATATATGCATATATATACGTGTATATATATGTATATATATACACACACATATATATACATATATATATGTGTGTATATATATATATACACACACAGGAGCACTGAGTCAAATTTGTCTGCATTTCCTTCATACTTGTTTTTGGCTGTTTGATCTCAATTTATCTCTCTGCTATGTAGCACTCAACAGTACTACACTCAACAACACCTGCTATGAACAACTGTTTCTGACATATTTATTGAAGGTTGGTTGTATCTTTTCAACACAAAACCTCTCTGTGAAGAAAGATGCACCACTGGCTGAGTTTCTGCTGTATTTTCATCKCTGTGAGAGCCATGGCCATGTTGTAAAATGTTCTTACTCCAKTTGCAAATCCCTTCCYATGTTCTAGACAAATAYGCCTCTAGGAGCATTTGGTTGTCTTCTATTCTGCTATGGTGCAAAGAAATGGAAGGAGGAAATGAAAATAATGTTTCATACTCTTGTTTAACATTCCTAATTATTTCTCTTTCTGAAAATAGAAAGCACAGCTTTGACCACACTATCATAGCATCCCACTGCCTGGTTACCTGTTAGCAACACAGTAGTTCCCTGCAGAGRCAGATAAGGCTAACTCCTGAGATGATAAATAAAGAGTGGGCAGGAGTGAATTATTTAACATCCAATTCTCTTCCAGTCTCCAAACACAAGGTAATGTGACCTCCTGGGAGGTTTAAGTTCTGCTTTTCATCTTTCTGTGGAAGGCCATGTGGAAGCAGGTCTGCCTTACTGCTGGGGACRGTGGCAGGGTGCAGAGCTTCTCCCAGCTCCTCTGCAGTCTACCCAGGCAATGGATTTGGCCCTTCACTTTGAGACACATAAGGCACCCACTGTCTTTCATGTCACCCACACAGTGAGCTGYGCCTACAATTTCACGTGTCCCCTTCCCCTCCTGCTCTTACTGCTGGTAAAGCTCCTATTACAGAGTGTAAAGAGGCATTTTCTGTGCCAGTGAAGAAAATTCTCTCAGTCAGTAACTGCAGAATAAGGCACTGTTTTCAGTGGTGTCAATGATTAAAAGGCTCTTTTTCTGCTGCCTTCTTTTWAAGATAGTGTACATCCTGACAGGAAATTTGAACAAATAAAACCAAAATGTATACTTTCAAAAACATGAATTCAAAATGGAAAACTCCAGTGCATGCTTAAGCTATCTATTAAAGGCATGCATAGGCTCAAACAGTTGGTCATGCAGAGTAAACCCCATTCCTACATATGCAGCAGGCTTTAACAATAGCCCATTTAATAGTAAATAATAAATAAATAAATGAATAAATAGATCTCCCTGGAACAAGCCATTAAGATGAGATCTACTAGGTCAATTCCAGCCAAAAACGAGTTGGCACTTTCACAGATCTTATCAAACCATTTTTCCTGTACTGGCATCACGTTTACCTATTTTTTTTTTTCCTCTTTTACTTGTGAGTTTGGTGGCATTCTTCTTACAGCAAGTGCTGACCTACAAGCACAATAGATATGAACTCCCTGGAACAATTTATCATAATCGTCATGCTTCAGTAAACATTGTTGATGATGCTGCACAGAGSAGTTTTCAAATAATACATGTTGAATGGTAGGAATAGTTCACTGCTGCAAAATAAAGCWCAGGAGGTATTTTTTTTCTTAAATACATGTTTATAATTTTATTCCTGCTTTTTTTGGTTTAGGTTTTTTGTTTGTTAGTGGTTTTTTTGGTTTTTTTTCATATAACAAATTGTAGAACATTTACAATGTATGCTTCAATTTTAGCTGGAGTAGGAAGCTAGTTAGACTATGGAAATGAAACCACATATTATGACTGATATTGTTCTCACRTTTTTAAAATATGTTTGAAATCTCWTATTCAACKGGGGATAAAGGTATACAGTAACAAAACAACAAGAAAAGTATGCTGATATGCCATMGTCCATATCAAAAATAGCAGCTATTTGTCATTATTCAAGGTATCCACACAATAAATTCACAACTCTTCATTATTTTGACAGTACCACATGTTGCTAGTTCATTGTTAGGAAAAATAAACAGAGGCAGACATGTAGAATTTAGTACATAGAAACAAAATGCCAGGTAGGAAAAGGAATAATTAAAGAAAGTTTCTTCTTAATTATGAAAGCATTTCTGGCAGTCATTCCATTGTAAAAGCTTTTAAGATCTCAGAACCTCTGTTGTTAGAAATTTGARCAAAATATTATCAAAAAGCCTAGAATGAGGTTGCTACTAAAACTTCAGAGTTGCCTATCAACTGTGGTAACTGAAGTATATGAGATTTAATATATACAAAGAAGTGTGTGACATGTATAGAAAAGAAAGGAAAATGATGAGATTTGAGATTACTCTTGCCACTCACTATTTGATATTTGGGATTGTGATAGACAGTTATATGAAGAGTCTTGCTCACTACTTGGTAGATGTTAAAAAATGGCAAAAACATTCTTAATAGAAAACAAAATAGAGATCATTACTTAAGTCACTCTATAAATCTTTTTGCTGCTTGATGCTGCTAATTATGACTGAATATTGTTTGGGGTTTGTTTTCCTCACCTCACACCTTCCAAAATACCAAAATTTTCTTCTCCAAATAACACCTCAAAGATGAGGTGAGATGGTTTCTCTCAAGGGAACAAGAAGGAATACATTTGAGGGGAAAAAAAAAAAAGAGTCTGATTCCTGTCTGGAAGAGAGGCATGCCATGACCAAGGTCTGTAGAACCAGATCAGACCATGGAGAGCATAGATGGGGACTGCTCACTCGTCCAACAGGAAGAACTGCTGGCAGCAAATGAGCCAAATTTGAAAAGCCTACAACCCCAAGGTTGTTTCAGTGATTAGATTCAGGCCTGTGAAAATCCTCAGCAATGGTGTTCTGGATTCAGTATATTTATGAGAGTTSAAGGACTGGCCATCAAGAGTTTAGRAGGTTACWAAATGCACATGTACCATCAGTYTTAGTAAATCTGAACTCAGGACTAGTCAGTGGTTGCAGGTTGCCTGGGGKAAGTATTGTGTACCAGTCCTCCTCTTYTGTGGGGACCTACTTATCACTGGASAAAGAGTGSTTGCATTCTCTGAGCCAAATGACACTTTTGRATTACCTTGTTATAGGTTCATTCTTCACAGAGAGCTGACACCTTTAGGGGTCTTCTTGATGACAGGTATGGTCCTGGCTGATGACAGAAATTATAGCGTATTTAAATATGCCTGGATAAAAAAAAGTAACAGTGCAGTTTACCATCAGACCATCAAAATATTGTGACTGCAATAAAAGGGTGTACCATTAGGTTATGCTTTTTTCAAATGTCATTTGCTTATTTTAAAATGCATCTGGAAAAAATGTAAACATGTCAATGGAACTAAATTSCAGGAGAAAGCTAAATCCTTAAGTAAGTTTTAGTATTAAGGTAAGGGTTAGGGACCAATTAAGTGAAARCTAAGTGGCCAAGTGTAAGGTATGCAGGGAGGTGACAGAGCCCTGGCTTGAGGTTCAGCTAACTGAGCACAGCACAAGACATTTTCTTGTAGGATATAATGACTAGCAGAGTGAGAAGCTGTCAAAAGTTAGAAATAGAACTGTGAAGGTTGACTGTGTTTCACCGTTGGTTAAGGGTAAAATGATATGGGTTGAGGGCTGACCAAAATTCACAATAATTGGAGGGCAAATAGTAGCATCTTTTGGGGAGAGGAAATCTTAATGTCAGCAGTGCCTAAGTAAGAGTATCAATAAACTTTTTTAAGGTCAAGACTACTAGGTAACTATCAAAAATACCAAATTTGWATACATATCTAGTAAAATGGGGRRAAATGGGGAAAAATAACTGAGGGTTGGTTGATTATCTAAAGGAAGAYCAGAGAAAAAAGGAAAGGATTGAGGAGGATGGGGGAACATGCTTGGGAAAATATTGATGAGGAGCATAAATGTGCTTGCATATCTGAGCAGGTSGTTGGTCAATAAGTATTTTTTTCTTTGATCAAGCTGACTCAAATATTTCCAGTTGGTAGTATGGATCAGCAGTGGTCTGTGAAGACTTATGTGATTTCCTGGATTATCACTTCTATTGTGATCTTTCACTGTTTTGAAATATTGAATAATATAATTTGGGCAAATAATTGGAATCAATCCTTAGTGTCCCAATATCTGCAGGRCATGTTGAATATCTCTCTGAATGCYATTGCATGGCTCAATTGGGATTTGATTGTGAGAACTTTGAAAACTCACATATGTGCAGAACTCTGAGGGCTCAATTCAAGTTCCTAAATAGGCATTTAGTGYTATTTGAGAATCTGAGAACCTCAATGACCTGCACATTGTACTGTTGGATGGGCCTCAGGACTTGGATGAGACTTACAGCTCAGTAAGCATAAACTCATTCATGAAACATCTTGAGTGTCATCAGATGCTGATACATGGGTRCATGTGCTCAGTTATCATCTTCTTCCTGGTTTGCCACCTTCCGGGAACTGCTAGGAGCTAAATTCCCAATGGAGTTTTGGTGCATGGATGKTGAGTTTCATTCCATATTGCCTTCAGATGTCTGCCTGTTGGAGAAAGATTCATGGGCTGAGGTAAGTTCTACGCCTCTCAGAGGTTAGGGATGGGCAGACATTCCCTCTTTCTCCAGGTAAGTACCTATCCTCCCTGCAGGAGTGACTGTTGTCCTTGGCAGGCAAGAAGCAACCCTTCCATGTGCTTCGGAACATGTGGGCTTCTATTTTGCCTCCTTCTTCTTCCCTGGTGGAGATGAGATGTCTTTTATCCTGCTGTGGTGCTTGGCAGAACCGATTTGGGCACTTGTAAGACAGCTGAGAGAGAAAGCAGGTAGTCTGATTTATCCAGAAATGAGAGGATGGAGAGAAAGGCAGGCTTTTTGCACTGTGTGGTTTGGGGGCTGACTTTGYAAATGCCATATGTGGGGAAGGTGAACTATCGTGTATAAAAGTGGAAACTGAGATGTCGTCAATGAGATGACAGAAATGTGCTGGGGAAAAAGGAAATATGTGATACTTTAATAGAAAAGGAAGAAGAAATGACTATTCTTGGATTTGGAGTGGAGAAGCATAAAGATGTCTACTTATGTGATGCAGGAAATTCACTACTTATAGGARAGGTGAACAAAGCTGTAGCAGGTCCTACAAACAGATCTGGCAGCCATTGCTGCCGAGGCTTAACTGTCTTGTCTAAATCATCTCTCAAGGTGCAGACAATTAGCTCACTTCTGGAAACAGCTGAAGAAGGAAATGGTCATTGTTGTGTACTAGCTGAAGCTCTCACACRGGCAATAATAGGACACTCAGATCTTCCCCATTGCTTTCACAACATTCTCTGCCTCTTTTCATTGACAGAGGTGGCTGAAAGTCCTGAGACCGATTAAGTTACATGAGTGGTTTTGTGGGTTCTACTCCAGCATTTTTCTGCTGTACAGGTTTCTGTCTGCTCAGGAAAGATACCACTGCTAATCTGCTCACATGGGGAWTTTTGGAGATGAGCAGTGTACAGACAGCTCAGTAACAGTATTTCAGATGTAGCCTGTGCCGCAYGTAGTGTCGTTTGTGGCAACTTCAAGCTCTATTTAGATTAAAGGCTTTGTGAAAAGGGAGATTATTATCAAGATACTATGCCCATATCTAGTATAATTATATATGAAAGTAGGAATACTCTTGTTGAAACATCTCCCATTTAGCTAAATTATTATTAATAGGAGACAGGGAGGCTTAATAAGTGGGATTAGCACACATGAGTGGCTACACTAATGAACTGTTAGCATAAATGAAATACTTCGAACTTTCATCATTTGGAACAAATAAGCTTGTTCATCTCCTGAGTGATTTTTGAATATACCAAAAATACCCTTCACCCTTTGATGTGCAAGATAGCTACTTTAACAGGGGAGGGTGGAAAGAAGGTGGAGGTTTGTATGTGTACATGTGTGTGTTTATCTGTCTGTAATACAGCAAGCTTTCACAGTATTTATTTGTTTTKAAATTTTGTAATCTTGAACTAGATTTCAGACTCCAGGAACAACCAAGAATATGGAAAAAAATTAAAATATTGGGACAAAATTGCACATTTCTTCCCCTGTGACCAATGCCACCAGAGAGGAGTGAGCTGCCTTTGCATTCCAGTTCACCATGAGACATGCTGAGATGGGCAGTCAGTCTGGAGAAGGTCTCCCCTATCTTCTAACTGTTCTGAAGCTGGAAGTAGCCTTAAAGRACTTGCTGTGTTTAACAGTGTGAAAAATTCCATAACTAGAGTATTATGACTGTGAAAAATAGGTCCCTTTTCCCATACCGTTAGAGTAAGTGCTCAAAGTTTCCAATTCAACCAAAGACTGGAATAACATCCATGGTTTTCTCTGTCAACTGCTCAAATCAATTGAAAAGGTGCAATTTACATTGTGCAGATATCAGAACTCAGAATATCACAAAACAGGGTCACACCTCCAACACTTCTATTAAGCTGTGGTAAGTCTCACCACCAAATTATGATACTGTCAAGCACATTTGTTATGAAACTAATGATTTGTTGTAACTCAGATCTCAAGGGGCTGCATTTAGTCCAATTGACACAGGCAACAAATGTGCAGTAGCTATAAAACATCTTGGCTTTTTACTGAAATAACAATTTTGAGTTTTCTTAGTATACACTGTAAGTAAATGAATTTTGCATTCAGTTTCTTTGTACTCAGAGCATTAAATAACTGAGGGTTTTCATCTCATAGCTGTTTTATCCTTCCCACTTTTCTAGGGCATACATGACTGCTGTATTAGTCAGCTAGCTGTGAGGCACTACAGTAACATAAACTGTGATGCCTTAAAAAGCAACACTGCTACACCTTTGTAATACCGGTGAGTTCAAACTTACAACATAAATTTGTTCATACTTGTAGTATTGGACTGTGCCTGCCCTGCCTTAGGACCCTCTATAAATTATTCTGGGAGGCACAAAAATTACTCTTCCTCAGTATAGATGGATTTTTTTTGAACTGTACTGTGCAAAATTAAAAGGTCTGGGCTTAAATGCCATGGCCCCTATACATCTCTTCCACAGATGCYACATGAGTGTTGTAAAATGTGACAATCCTTCTGGCATGGGCTTTGTAGTGCTTCYTCTAGGTCRATCCTGGAGTAAGAAGRCCTCTGAAAATRCAGATGACCTTTCTCTTCCTGGTAWTTCCTACATTATCTACATAACCCCCACATAGCCACTTCCTTGTGAGGAATGTTCTCATGAGGTTCAGGTAGGACTACAAGGACAGGAGCTGTGTGGATAATACAGTCCTTGTCCAGTCCTAAGGTCTATCTGGAAAAATGCACCATGTTTTAGTTATGCAGTTGCACAACATCTCCCTATTCCAAAACTGTCTTMATTTCCATTCAAATAAGAATTTCGAGTCTTTGCATAAGGAAAATCCAGGCTCAGATTGAATTTATAGATATTTTGTGGGATGCAATGAGGATGAAAGCCTGGCTTCTAGTGGAGTCAGTGGTACAATTCTCTTGTTTCTGAGAGTTCATGGTTTAATCTAATCCCCTGTACTTTGCAAAATGCATTTGTGTTCTACAGGTTAAATTTCATTAGTACTTGAGGACTCCTGTTGAGCTTTGAACTTGTCAGTAGAATAGGTGCTGCCCTTATGCTTTTAAATCCTTGTCTTTGGAGTCCAAGTGGGGAACAAAGGTTTTTGAMAGGCAAATAGTAGATGCAGAGAAATAATACATAGTGAGATATGTTGTTCTTTTTAACAATGAGAAGCAAGAAAGATTAGAAAAAACATTGGTGGAATGATTAAACATGTATCATCAAACCTAATCTAACCCATGCCCCCCCTGCAAATGTACCTGTTTTTTTCCTCCACTATCTCTTAAATACCATAGAAAAAAAATTCAAGGTTGTATTTTTTTGTTGTTTATGTTTTTTTGTTTGGTTTTGGGTTTTGGTTATTTGGTTGTTTTGTGGCTTTTTGTTTTTTGGTTTGTTTTGTTTGTTTTGTTTTGTTTAGCTTTGTCTTAATCTAGAGTCATGCCTCTATTATTGTGTCTTTAGCTATGATTGGATTCTAGATACAAATGACTGGAACTGTTTGCTGACCTTCCAAAACATTCCTGGAAGGAAAAGGGTCCTCAAAGGAAAAAATAGTCTTGAATTAGGTTCACGTATTAAAACATGGGATTACTGAAAGAGATGAGGTCCCTGAAACTTTACCCTGAAATGTTTGACTACCACAGTACACATTCAGGCTTTGGTGTGTAATTTGTCTGGCATACATAACAGCTTCAAGGATATTAAGAAGAAAAAGCTTRTTCTCTCAAAAAAGGAGCTCTTGAATCAGCATGTTCCCTCCACTGCCTGAGTAGCTTTAAAAAACATATATACATCATGTAATTCTAAAATCCTCAGAAGTTTAGGAAAGGACTAATTCTCAGTGAGTAAAGGAAAACCCTCTGTATATTATTTTTATGCCAAGGAACAGATTTTTCTCCTAGTGCAAACTTATTAAAGACAATTTTCATCCAAGAATATTCAGTTGTTGGTAATACTTGTGCTGTTTTTCTATACATGAAAGAAATATTCCAGGATACCTGTGAAATCTGTGCACATTTCAGAAACTGATTCCAAATTGTAATGAGTTTTAGAAAGCTGGGCTCAGCTTTTGAGGAATAAAATACAGCAGAYGGTGGTCTTTTTTTGAAAATATTAGAGTAGAAGTTGTATTCTATAAATTGAACAGAATTTCAATCCAGTGTGCACAAATGCATAGGACAAAACCTCCCATACAGGTACTTTATTCAATTTTCTTTTTGCTGGGTAGTCTGAATAGAATTRGCATTAGTGAGATGCTTCAGCTGAAAGTTCACAAATGTGTATTTTTAARCCTACTGTCTCACTAAAGGCCAAACTCTGCAACTCTTTCTCATGCAAATGAGAAGTTGAAGTCAATGAGATTTGACATGTAAGTGCTCAACAACTTCATAATCTTGCCCTAAATGCTTTTTCTTTGATAGCTCTCTGTCTTGTTGTCTTGCTGTCTCTCTGTCTTTTGCAAACAGGTTATCTATAAAACTTTTTCTGGTGATATATTGTGAAAAGAGAACTCAGTAGGCTTCCTGCTGCTTTTTGAAAGCCTGTTAACAGTACATAGTAATTGCCATTTGTTCCCATCTTCATTATAAATATAATTTTATGCTGATATTTTAGCTCCATCTGAYAATAGTAGTCACCATAATATCAAGATATCTACAGTGTCCATCGGCATGGCTGACATAGATTAAATAATTGTCCTTTAATCAACGAGTGTCTCTGAGACACTCTCAGTGCAGTGTAAAGCCAAATAAAATGGAAACAACACAGTTTAGTATACTAAAACCCTGAAAAACATAGTGCTTCAACATCACTTTTGTGCATTTTTTCAAAAAGGAGACTAGGTCTTAGATCTCCTCAAGGAGGATAAAGGTTTTAGTGGCCAAGGAGAGCCCTTAAATATGACAGGATAATTCTGACCCTGGACCTAATGTTTCTCCTGTACTGATATCTTATCTGWGGGTACCTGAGATAATAACAACTTGAAAAATTAAACTGATTCACACTATTAGATAGCATGACATTTATTTACTAGATGAGAGTCTTTCCTCTGGGCACAGGGAACCAAGCCTAACTGTTTCCTGAAGGGCACCTCAGTCTAGCACACAGGACTATGACAGTGAAAAATGAAAGYAATTTCACTGATGCAGCCTGGTGCTAACACCTATCCCTCCCTTACCACGCTGCTCATGGGCTCATGTTCAGTTAGCAGTGCTGSACCTGTGCACCAGGAGCCTACAATGGATGTGTTTTATGGACCAAATTATCAGTGAAAATTAATTTTACWGGCTACAGATAAAGTGGGTCTGTAGTGTATGCTCTGCACAGAATGCTTGATGCAGGGACTGAATGGCATTTGTGATATCAGGAAAAGGTTTTTCACCTCAATGAGATTCCATCTAACCTGCAAATGAATCTGGATTCTTGGCCTCTCTGTTTCTMCCCTTCCTTTGTGCACATAAGAACCAGAAAACCAGCCATGGCTGACCTTGGACCAGGCTCATTGTACTGCTGTCACTGCTGGTTCTCTACAACTCTCTTCATAGTATGGAGCAGTGAAGGGACTCCCACAGCAGAGCAGAGCAGAGCAGAGCAGAGCAGAGCATCTCCAGATATGGTAATTTCTGTTTGCTTCAGCAGTGGTCTGTTCTTCACTGAAAAGCAGGGGTTAACACCCTTCTCTCCAGCTGTGATTGTCCTGCTGAAGGATGTATGCTCAAGCCCTGGGGACACAGAGCCCATACAGCAAATATYTGAGCATATTGCATCTGCCAGAGGATGAAGTGAGAGGTGAGCAGGGCTGCAGCTGATGCTCAGCAGAGTTTCCAGGCTGATGCCATTCYCCTGCTGCACATCTGCTGCAGGCTGTAGCTGCTGAGGATGGAGGCATCACAAAGAAATGAGGTTTAACTCTTGGTAAAGTAACTGTCTGGGCTCTGTCTCACCAGTGGCTAAGCTGTGCTTCTTCCAAACTAATTTACTGTCYAGCTCTCTCCCAGTCATTCCTGGGTTGTGCTGCTTTTGTACTGACACTGATACATCAGCTCTAAAAGAAACATGCRTKTAAYAGATTGAGATGMAGATATGGGTGAAAAGGCTTTACAGAAAGGAGAAAAAGTACTGTGAGCCATGATGATTTCTTCTTTTAAAGCAGACACATCTTTATGCCAGTTCACACACAAAAGACTAAATCATGCTAATTTTTTTCTCAAAATAAACAAGAAATTATCTCTATTAACTCTGCAGCAGGTGCTTTTTTTGTGCATTTGTTGCTTCAGGTTTAAAGCTCCCTCACCTCACTAAATTTGTTGAAGTTTAGCTTTACTGGCTTACTTGCAGTGAAGGCAAGACACCTCTGCAGGKGAAACCCACCTGCACAGCAGAGCATACTTTTATTCTGGGTTCCATCYCATATCCCAAGAAGTCCAGCCATCCTCACCCTTTTCCCTTGGCATACATCAGAAGATTTCTGTTGGTCTTCAAGGCAATGTATCTGTATTCTGTATTTGTATTTCAAATAAGAAGCTGATTAATTAATTTAATAACATATTAATTTGCACTGAAGTAACTTCAGGATGCTACTACTGAAATAAATGGATTTATTCTACATAAACACTACCTGAGCTGGCTGCATGGTTTTATTTAAAGAGGGTTGCATGTGGAAAAGCCAGGATAATTTCCAAACACTCATAAGAGTCCAATGCCATTCTCAGATACTGTATGATCTGTGCAAACAGTTGATCCGAAAATAACGAATTTAAGGAAAAAGGAGCTATTTTTGTTTAGAAACAGCATCTATCTAATGGGCTTCAAATCAGTAATATTTCAGTAGTTTAAGAAGAAAAYAAATATCTAGTTCCTATTTGTCCTTTTCGGATGGAGAGAGTGCAAGATAGCTCTCTCTAAAATATTTTATTGAAGCCTTGGAGTACAGTCAGCAGAAAGGCACTGGCTTAGTTGTGGGATACCAAATCCACACAGTCTGCCCTGCATCCTAGACCTATATCTCCTACTTCTGTGAGAAAGAGCCACCCACCAGGCTAGTCTCCTGGACAGAGAGGACATAGGACCTTTCTGCTGCTTCTTTTCCAAGGATGAAGTGCTGGACTGCTCCTCCTCAGGAAACAGCACAGTAAATAGGCTTGCTGCTCCTGCAGGGAAGGGCCAGTGAGGACAGGAGATGCCAGCTGCTACCTCTTCTTCCCCCAGCCACTGCCCTYGCCCAGGGTAACCTGGCTGCTTCCTGAGAAGCAGAAATAAACTTGCTTTCCTAAAGACAGAAAAGGAAGAAGAGTTTTCTTCATGTGCTACCCTTGGTAATTACCTGTTGCAGAAAGCTGTTCCATGTCCTTTTCCTTAGTTCATGCAAAGGTGAAATATTTTCTGTTTTGACCAGAAGCTCTGCTTTAATTGGAAATCTTTCCCAAGTGCATCCATAACAAGACAAGGTGTTAGACTGACAACCTTTAGTTTTTCTTTGGAAAAGAAATGTCAGAAGAAACTTTTATAGAGCACTGAGACTTATCTTTATAAGAAAAYAAAACCAAACAAAAATAATGCTCTTCTACTCTATGARCTTTTCTGAAATTTTGATTTATATATGTCAAGACATTTGAAGATCTGAAATAGGACAACCTGAATGTCCTGAGCATTGAATAATAGCTCTTATTGTTGAATATTTGACTCCTCCTGAAGTTAGGATCAATGGTAACTTTCTTGATAGCTCAATAGAAAACATCAGAGCCAAAAGCAGAGCCAAATCATGAATATTTTTATTAGATTACAAAAATTAAACTTGCTTCATCAGTTCACCAGCTACAGATCATCATTTATATTTCATTTGCCATAATATTTTTGAATTGCCTAAAATAAAATGCTACAGATTTTGACTTGTGTTTGTAGAAATGAGAATAATTGGGAAAAAAAGTGAGTCATTACAGAAATAGTAGCAGTCCAAGARATTGCCCCCAGAAAGTGAACTGTGGTGGCATACTATATTTATTTATTAATTTAGCAACTTTACATTTGTGTAAAGCTCAGTTAGAACTATTATAATGAATTATGTTGCACAATAACTTCAGACATCTCTACTAATCCTACAGAACATCAAAAGCAATGCTGGCTGCTATTCAACACTGGGTTCAGTGCCATGACAACAGATGGAATTCATGGCTGAGGAGTAAAAAAACAGACTTTCATCCCCCCTGTCACTTTTTTGTAAGAATCCCTAAAGAGAAAATTATGCAAACTAGTTGAAACTGAATGTTGAACAGGAATGYCTGTGACTGTGTGCTATCTGCATTTACACAAATCCATTTATTTGTGAAACAGAATGTAAGTGGTAAAAGTAGATATGGAAGTCTTATTTAAATTCTTTCAAAGAGCAGAGAGGAGGAGGAGGAGGGAGGATGGGCTGGATTTCTCTTCCTCTGAGTTCACAGAGAGCAGAATGAGATTCATAATATTATGGTCACAGGCAGATGACATCAGAATGA
Organism: Alauda arvensis; assembly: GCA_902810485.1. Lineage (NCBI taxonomy): Eukaryota > Metazoa > Chordata > Aves > Passeriformes > Alaudidae > Alauda > Alauda arvensis. Next base: position 906,755 of record CADDXX010000133.1, read on the forward strand.
TTTTTTTATGTTGTTAAATGAATGTTCCTATGATTTGTGAAGAGATCATTCTGAGACATGTTATCTAAATCTGTATGTTTTGCAGTACAATTTAATTTGGCAATTAATGTGATATCTGTAGATTGAACATTTTAGACATTAGTGTCCTGTAGTTAAGAAAACCATAAATGAAAACCTAAAAATTAAAACTCCTTGTTAGTTTACATTATCTGTTAACAATAAAACTGTTGAGATGTATGGGAGTTGTAAATGTAATGAAAAAGAGATCTTTCACTTATTTTTGTTGCTGATTTTTTTTTTTAATCTAGCCAACATCCCACAGATATGGTGATGAGTCAGATGTGTCTACTATGCAGCTACTAAAGACCACTATTGCTTCAAAAGACCAGTCATGCTTACCAAGTTTAGAAGAAAACATAACCATACTGATGCTCAAAAAGGTCAAGTAAAAATAGGCTCAGTGTTACAGGTAGAAATAAGAATTCTGGGAAGTGAGATGAAAGTAATAGAAGAMAATGTAGTCTTAAGACTGGATGCARCAATGCATTGTTCAAAGATTTGYRAAGGYGYTTGCATGAGCAGATAATACATGTGCAGCAGAATATAAAATAGAAATGGCAACTCATTAAAGGTACTCTCTGGCTACTTGTCCCTCTATCTAATAGAAGGATAGTGCTCCATAAATAGATTTTCAGAATYGCCTTCACATTTCTCTAGGCAATAAAAATGTGCTGTCCATCAGAACCATCTGTAGTACAGAGCAGAAGCACGAGTGATTTTCTTCTGCAAAACTAACCATATGGTTCCACATTAATTTTCTTTTGGAATGCTTGTTTAGTACCCTGGTGATTGGGTGCTGCAGGAAGAAAAGGAATGTTTTAACATTTCCTCACCTAGCTACAAGGTCTGTAGCAAACTTGCAGTGGTTTGCCATTGAAAGAATACATAAGGAGCAAAAAACTTCACTAAATATATTATGCCTATATAGTTGATGTTTGAAGAAGTTTCACTCAAGGCCTTGTTTTGTGGCCTTTGCTATGTCACTGAGGATTTTCTTTCATTTCTTTCTTTATTTTTTTTTTTTACATACGATGAAAGAGAAAAACTGCAGGCTTTGATAATAGCTGCAAAATAGTTAATTTTATTTTTTGTCTTGTTCTTTAATTTGTTGCAGTAGTTATGCCTCTGAAATACCACAGTAATTTGTTTYCTGGAATACCTGATGTTTGTATCTAGTTCTTGGGTCTGACCTATGACAAAGAACAAGTTAGGAAAGGCTTCTCTGTTCAAGCAGTGTGATTACACCCTCAGCTGGGCATAGTTGCATTCAAGGGCATACAGTTGCAGATTTTAGATTTGAGAGGCATTTAAAAATATGGTCAAGAGTATAAACTGTGTCCTTTTTTGGATTCCCAGTTCCTACATAAAAAAGCATTAATCTGGCCTTTAGTAAGGCTACTCCTTTACCTGATGATTTACATAAAATTTAATGTATTACTAAATCAGCCTTRTTAAAGCTCACCCTCAGCTGACTGGAGACAGAAATTAATAATGATGGACTAGTAGACAGAGTTTTGTCTTTATAAAGCTAAGGAGGTTTTTAATGTGCTCATTAAAAAAGAAATTCACTAACAAAGTTAACATTGTCATACAATAGAAAAATTCTTAATTTTGTGATACACAATGGGGCATCCAATTTAGGAAGGGTCAGTGAGTTTCAGGGGTCCCTTTCCTCCTTTCTGAAGTGAATACTTTCTTTGGAAACCTACCTTTTGAGGAGAGGGTGGAAGGCAGCAAGACCTTTTGAGATGACAATGAGATCAAAAAAGAAGGAGTGATTATTCAAATCCCTCAGAAAAATAAAAGCCTGAAGTAAGAAGAACTGAACCCAAAAAGGACTAGGCAGGGTGGGTAGCGGGCAAAGGGGAATGAGAAGCAGAGACTGAATGCAGAGGGCAAGGCCTGAATGGGAAGCAGTGAAAGAATTRGGAGTTGAAAAGGGAAGGAGGAGGGGAAATTAGGGCTGAAGAAGAGAAGAAAGCAGTGAGAGGCACATCATRGTGAATGAAGCAGAGATGGAAAGTTTATTTTTCTCAGCCTGTAGCAGTTCTTTTGAATACCTTATATGATGGGTCTATTTTGCTAAAGCACAGCTTAATTGTGTTGCTTGTCCTGAAGTCAGATTTATTAAATTTTCCATTTCTGTGTCTGTTGTCAGAGTGGGCCACACTGGTGAGTGGCAGGTACTGTAAAGTTTCAGAAGGCCATGAGACAGCACATCCAGTACTACACTTGGTTGCTTAGATACACCAATGAATTGTATTAGGAATTTTTCACCTCACGTTTGCACTTCCCTATGCTTCAACTATTGCATTTCAGAAAATAACATGAACAGGCTCCAGGCATGCAAAAATAAATTCTTCTYTTTATGAAGAAAGCTGCTTACAACACAGCTGCAATAACAGCAAGCATTAGATAAGTAGTTTTTCTCATAATTTTTCTAAAATTATTCTTTTGCAACCTCTGTACTTAAAGTTCCAATTAATTTGACTTTAAATGAACTTCCAACTCTTAAAAAAAATCATTGCACTTATTAGCCAAAGAGAAACCTAGATTTATCCTGTAGTAATTTTCTTCTGGTTTTGAGAATAATAGTCCAGCTGTAAGTGCAGTTTCCCTTTCAGTACTGGCATGTAATAAGATGGAAATCAGTCTCATCTCCAGGCATGGCCTGCAGCTTTGAAAGAGTCAGMGCACAGAAGCCTTGTGGAGAGTTATCTCCTTTTGTGTCATTTAGCCTGTTTTATAATTTGGCTCACACTGAGTCTCTTTTTGGATGCTTAAAGATCTGGGAGAATTTCATGGGTCCTAGACATTAATTGAATCTAACCTGCTTTGAGAAAGAAAAAAAAAAGACAAAGCAGATGTTGAAGAGGGAGAAGGAGAGGGAGAGTCTGATGAGGGCAAGAACAAGAAAGATGATGAGGAAAATAATGCAAACAAGGAAGAGGAAAAGAAAGAGAGAAAGAGAGGGAAAGAGAAAGAGAGGAAGAGGGAATGAGCTGGTTATTTGTTCCAGTGAAGTTTAGCTAAAARGTAACAGGAAAGATGATGGATTGCAGTGAAAAACCTGTTTCACAAATACTGAAATGTATTTTAAAGGTTTAAATGGTTTCTTTCATCCCATGAATTTGAGAAAATTAATTTCAGAAATAAAGAAAATGCACAAATCTGGCTRTGTTCTTATTTGTTTATTTATGAAAAACCACTAATGCATGACACTGTACTTTAACAAATTACACATAAATGCTAAATAAATTGAGTAATATAACTGTGAAAAYAACGAGACATAGTGAAGTGTCTGATTAAGTGCAGACTCTGGAAGAATAAAATAATTTGAGCATCCTGTTACAATGTCTGGTAGGAAAGAAGTTAACAAACAACAGTTATTAAAAAAGAAAAACTGATTTACTGTAGGAAGAGGTAGACAAATAAAATCTCCCACTAAGAAAGTAAGTTACAGATTTTTATTTTAAATCAGGACAAAATATAATTTACCATTGGCAAGAATATATACTTGTGTGTTCTGTAAGTCTTGTTTTGTTTTTTTTTTCCTCCAAATTTAGTTTAACTGTTAGAGGTTCTGTTGTGCATTTAAATTCTACAAAGAAATATTGGGAAGCTTGTGCAACGTCTCTGTCTGTCTCTTAGAGTCCTGAAAAGAATAGAAGATGGCTACATCTGCAATTCCTCTGATTTAGCAAAGTGCAGMTATCAGTGTTTCACAAGGGAAAGTGTGATTCAAAACTAAGATTAACACCTTCAGACTTCCTCCTCCCTTTTAAAGGAGGAGACCTATTTATTAATAGCATTTCCAAAGAAATTAATGCGTTTCTATTCATTCCCCTTTTCTCCCCATATGAATGCTCAGTGTTCCTATTTTTCTGTGTGTTCATGAACCCTGAAATGGAGAAATCTGACAGGGAGTCTAAACTGAGTGTTAACCACTTTTTCTTAACAGTTTACTTTGACATGTGCTTAGATGAAGCCATTGCTCCCAGCAGAAAGTAAAAAGAACATTGTCCAGATATTTCAATAAGTCTTTCCCCCCCCCATTTTTTTCAGAAGATTGTCTTTATTGTTTGTTTCCAATTGGTAGTAGACATTAATAAATGAGTAACTAATACTTTCCTCCAAAAMCAAATTCTCCTCAGTAGAATTCCTCATGACAAAATCACTGCATTCCAAGGAGTTTTGTATGTGCCAGATGTAAGACTGCTGAGCAGTCACTCTGCAGTGGCATCAACCACCCTTGTGAGCATGTATTAATTGGATCTCACAAATCCCTGAAGGTTTGATAGGTCCTACACAATGAGATCCCKTCTGTTTCTTCTGGCTAAAACATGTACACAAAACACTGATATCCTACTTGGTTAACATAAAATTTGGGGTCTTTCCTAGGCTAGGGAGCAGTTTAAATGGTCCCAGCTTAGAGACACTCAGGAAAGGTATAATGACTCAGAGACTCCACACCCCATCATGTCATTATATTTAACATCTGTCCAAGCATTGGCCGAGTGCCATTAGTTGCCTATATACACATCTTGGAATAACAGGGAAAAGAAACTTGAGTTTGATTAGGTCACAAAGTAAAAGACACAATCTAAGTTGAGATACCTAATGTTTACCCCAGGATCAGAACACACATCCTCACTAACAAAACTGCTTGGATGACAAGTGAATACCTGTGCAGCTGATGTAACCTGATGTAAATCCAAACTCTCATAGTGATTATTGTCCTCCAGTCCTTTCTTGGTTCTTGGAARGAGTCTTCTGTAACTTCAAAGGATGCAAGGCTGATACCCTACTCTGGCCACTGGCAAGTAGGTGMAGGACATTAAAAATATGTCCCTGTTCAGCCTGCTCATCCTTCCTGCTCCCATAACAAAGAAGAAGAACATTATGGTCTACAGCAGACCTAGACTTAAAGCAAAGTACACAAAACAGGATTCTGACTCTCCAGTTGAGCTAAAAGTTGCACTTAACTTGCAGAAACTTTCTAATGTTGTGCAGCAATTTCTATCATTTGATTGTGTAAACCTGCTTACTAAGACTTGATAGTAAAGTCTTTGGTAAATCCAGTTTTACTACTTGAGAGGGCACACATAAGTGTCAGCATTTGGAAAGAAATGCTCAAGCTCTGTGTGGAGTTGTTAAAGAGATTTGACTCAAAACATATGGTTAAGAACTGAATAGCAGGAACATACTTATCTAAACAGTGGAAATTTGCAAACTCAAAGAAATACGTTTGAAGACAAGATTTGGAAGACAAAATATTGAAGCAAAATTCAAACATTCAGATAGAAAGGGTGCATGAGAAAGGCGAGCTCTAGAGGAATGAAGAGCTATTTTCATCCCCATTATGTAAGGCACGCAACTACACTTGACAAAATATAAGTGGTATTTTTTTAAATAATGTATTCCTATTAGGGTTACCATGTGAATAAGGTATATAGCAAGTAATACAATCTGTCTTTCCTGAGCAACTTTCATAAAATCCATATTCAGCAACTCTTGCTTTCTAGCAAACAATGGGACATTCAGCTTACATGTGAGGGGAAAGGGCATTCTAGTGAAAAATGAGGGCACAGAATGGGAAAAAGGAGCAACATTGGCACAAAAGAGTCAAAGAATGCCAATTCAGAAGGCGAGTGTGAAAGTAAAATCTGCTTCCATGCCTGCTACAGCATATATTACACAACTGGCACTTACTTGGCAAATCATCCACTCAGGCACTGAACTTGGCAGTACCACAGGGATAACTTCTATGTAAGGAAGGACTGTTCCTCAACAATATCTCTAAAATGTTTGGCACCAAAGTACATTTTTTTTAAGAAAGCGAGTATTTCTTTCACTTTGTATTAAGTGAAAATGAGCATGTTAGTGATTTTTGGTATATTCTTCATATGGTGTTTCAGATTACTTAGTATTATGTACAAATGCCATTGCACAACCATGCCATTTTGTAGATGTTCCCATGTTAGAGAGCAATGGGTGTATTCAGAGACTTGCTCAGTTTAAATGATCTCCTTGTTAATTATTTGAGGAATTATGAGAGASTGCTTGGGACTGCAGTGCCCTGGTAGAAAGTCTACAGATGGAAAGATGAAAAGCACTCAAAATAATGGTGAAAATGAATTTTTTTCCTCTGACACACTATCTTCTACACAGTAGTGAAGTAAAGAATTGGGACAATAATAAGGAATAGTATTTTTTATCTATTCAAAATAGATCTATTCACGTTAATGGTTTGCTGCAGGTTATATACTTAAATTACATAGTAATGTAGAAAATCAGTGCCCAATTCTACAAACATTAGARTGAATGCTATTAATTTGAGCAAGAAAAGTTAGGAACATGTTCAAAACATCACAGGATATAACTTTTGGATAGCTGCTTTAAAGAGGGATGGGATCACATGACTCCTAGAATGAGATGGTGTGCTTCTAAGCACACTCCAAATATGAAAAATCAGTGCTCTGGATAAGAACCTAAGACTCTCAAAGAAAACAGGGGTTAGTSTTCAGTGTGGTTGGAATTCTGATTGCTAGAAAGAAACAAATTATTAGTATCCCAATTTGCAAAGAAACATGAAAGTGAACAGAGGCWAAAGTGTTTATTATGATGCAGATGAAATTAATTCCTACAGACTTGATTTTGATTTACATTTAGTCTCTAAGGAATAATGGAAATTTTTCAGTGAAGTTAAATCAAAGGATGTCTTCTTGCTGTGCACACAAGTTCAAAGTCTTTGAATCAGGASAATGAAAGTCACATACAAATATGTAGGCATTGTAAGCGATTTACACTCTATTCAGTACCTCCCACAGAAAGCCTGTTCAGGTGGAGCGTGGACATTACTTTTAAATAATGTAGGTGTAAATGCTATAATGAGTTTTAGAGGATATAATCATTCTGAGAATTATTCTTGCTAGGAAAGATTGCAGCAGTGAACTAGTAGATCCTTGAAGGTAAACATTTAAAGAAGCCTTCTAAATAGTGTTTTCCCATATGCATCCCCATCCTTAGYAGCAGATGGCATAAAATGGCATCACATGTTGATCTCTCWCTTTTTCTCTTCCAATTCCACTGTCACTCATTTTGATGAATAGAGGGTCACAGAGAAAATGACACACACATGACTAATGCCTGAGGCCCAGATGAGGAAACAAGACTCATTTCAGGTCTGAACTTGGCCGTTTTAATGATGGTGAGAAGAGACAGAAACTACTCCTGATCAGATGGGATAAGCACCTGACTTTCACTCCCTTCCTGACCTGAAATGGACAGACATTTGGTCTTCATAGAGCCTTTGCCTTGTCTCTTCCTGTGCCTCCATGCTCTGAGGCTGCAATATGTTCTGAGTTAGGCACTCCCAGAGTAATCATGCTAGCCTTAAATGTTCATCACAACTGTAGTGGGTACAGATTTCCTGAAGGACTTCACACAATATTAATTTGATTCCATTATCTTCAAAAAGAACATCTCACTTCAGAAGACTGTGAATGATGTAGGTGAAAGTATCTTTYAGAGGATGAGCAACTCCTTAGAGAAAATGGGCCAAAAGACCAAAATGAAGGAAATTTTAAGCTCCTGAAATTGCTAAGTGAAGATTTGCTTTGTAGTTGTTGGAGTTTTTTAGCACCTCTTCTTCAATTTGTCTGCCTTTGAACTGAGATCACAGGGAGATATAGGATCTTCTCATTTAAATGATCTGTTCTTCCACTGCCATATAATGCCATGGATTTATCAGCAGAGAATTGTAAAGTCTCCTTTCCTGTCCAGAATATAGCAAGCCCTGCTTGTATCTAGGGGTGTCTGCTCCTGTGTGCTAGCAAAAACATTACTTGCTGGGTAAATCAAAGAGCTTTCTCTCTCACAGCTATATTGCTGTGGCTTTTATCTTGCACAAAGGTCTTAAAGTAGAAGATTTCTCTGCTTTACCCAAAAYAATCACATTCAGCTTTTGGATTACAACTGAGATGGCAGCTTCACAACCTACCAGTCACAGCAAATAAAATAAGGTCAAATAAAATTCAGCAAAGATTTTTGATTAAGGGACATCAGCAAGCAACTGTAGATCTGTGAACACCAGGGTTATTTCAAGTTCTTGTACTCCTTCATTTATAGTCATTTCTGTGTCTTGCCACTGTGCTATCTGAGTGGCTCAGAAAACTCYCATGAGCAAAGCAAAGAATGATCCCAGTTGTGGGAAGAAGAATAAGAGAAGGCTGAGAGAAGTGGCAGTCACACAGAGCATTTGCAGAACAGCCAAGATCACAATCCATGCTTCCTCCCCTTTATGAGTTTCCCATCCTTCCTTCCTTTTACTRGACTGTTGGCCAAATAAATATGTGCCTTCTATCCAGAGGTCTTTCTCCTGGTTTTATCATCATGATCAAGCTAATTGGGAGCAGGAGGGTAAATGAGGCATAGCTGATGTACATGGCATGATGCCCAGCTGACGCTACTGTTAAGCTGATGCCGGAAAAGTTAGGAAACCATAGCCTGGCATTGMATAATAGGCCTATTGCAACTCAAGTGTGGGGCAGAGAGAGATTTTCCTGCAGCTGGCACCATGTCTACAAGTGGTGTACAAGAGAAAGTAATGAATGACTTGGCTCTTTATGTTTCCTAGGTTCAAATCATCACAGTTCATCAGGCAGCCATGAGTCTGACTGATGACTCCATGCAGAAAGCAACAATCATTTCCCTTAAGAGTGACAGATGAAGAACAAGTTGCAGTTATAATCTCACGTTTCATGGGTCATGTTGGCAATTTAATGGACTGTACTTATTAACTGATTTAAGCTCCAGTTCTCTGTTTATATCTGAYGTGAATACCTATAAATTAAACATTGCTTGTGATGAAGGGTAACAGTTAACAGCYGAYATCATAAACAAAGTACACTGGAGACAAACTAAGCTTTCATTTCAGAATTATTTTGCTCCATCAAAACAAAGTAYTGGCATCTTGCTCAGCACTTTTTCCATTAAAAGCCCATTTGCCCAAAGGGGAGCATCTGTTAAGATCCCTGCTGCCACATGGAAGCCTTTTCCCATATGTACTACATACAAAATGAAATGAGGACATAATTCTTTGCAACRCAAATGAAATGTGTTTTTTAAGCAAAAGAGAAAAACAGTTATGTAAAACTCCAACTCTGCTAGTAAATTTGGGTGAAACCTGCCTTTATCATCTCTATTCTGGTTATCCAAGTATCTCCAACATGCTTTGAGTACCTGACTTTGGAAGGACAAGGCTGAGTTTCTTGGATTAGATACTCAAATCACCAAAGTTATTTATAAAGCTTTAGAGTTATTGCTGAGTACGTTACTGCTTGGTTGGAGATGTTGATGATTTACAGGAAGGTTGTGGGTAATTAAAGGCTTTATGGAGTGGTAACCATTAAAAACCAGTTATTTACTATTGATCAGCATTTTATGATGGAGCTAATTAAGCAGAGGAACAACTTATTAAGTGTTTCAATGGATTCACCTTTGATGGGAATTTTCTTGAAGATAAACTGCTTTTCTAAAAGGTTTGGGAACATTCAGACAGAAAATCATAGCTAAAATGCTCCTTTTGTAAGGGGCTGTGTTTCAATCACCATAATGCTTCTGTTTTTTTTCTTCTATGGTGCTAGAAATGTAATAGCCTTTTTTTGTACTTAAAAAAAAGCTGTTGCAATGTTTATTTGGGGCGAGCAACTATCTGGTAAAATGCTGTTTTTAATATTTGATCTGCATGTACCTCCCTTTCCCCCTCACCACAAGCAGGTGCAGCCAGGAGGGACTGAAGAGTGGAGGTTGAGAACTGACTAAAGGCTCCTTTGCTCTACTGCTGGTTGTGCACCACACCTAAACCACCTCCTAATTGCAGAGCTATATATAGGGAACTTTCAGATTAAGTACAGAACCGGTTTTACAAGGCTATTTTCCTGTCATAAGAGCACAGTAGACCTCTTAAGAAGGAGCAGAGGACAGAAACATGGCCAAGAGAGATGAGAGGGTTTGGTGGGTCAAAAGAGTCACAACCAGGAAACTACTCCCATGACCCTTCAGCACTCCACTGCAGTGTCTAGCAGGAATTATTGACCTATGCTCAGAAATCTAGGGAAAGTTATAGCTGAATGGGCCCTCCCAACATAATATTTTTCTTTTCCAGGGATTTTATAAGGGTTTGCTATTCCTCAGTCCCTTCCAGCAGCTGCTGCTGCTGTTGTGGATTTGCAGCTGCTGTTTCTGTGTGAGCTTTGCTGCCATATGGCACCATAATTCTCATTTACCACAGCTCTGCTCACTCTTCTAATATCCACAGTGTTATTGAAYAGTACATCACTTTGTTCTTTGAAGAGAATGTTACATGTTTTGGCTGTTAATCTGAATCCAATGGTTTCCTTCCACTCACCTGAAGGCTTAATTAAAGTGATGCAAGTTTTTTTTTTTTTTTTTTAGTCAATTATCACTCATTTACTGCATTAGGGGGAAATATTCCTCTTTACACCCATCCTTACATGGAATGCAAAGCTCTTATCAGTGGGCAAAAAGATGTCACCAAATGTGTAATCTTTGAAAAGTGCAGTTCTCAATAAAGCTTATCTTAGAGAAGTGTCAGAGATTACTTGTTTAACTGGGCTGGGAATGTTCATTCAGTATGATGTGCCCTGAAATCAAAYAGGCTGGAGGTCACATGGGCTCATCTTTCAGTCTATCTGGTTTCTTGTTTAAAATCTATGATGTCAGGGTGTTGTGGGCAGGTGGATGGGTTGATCTCTGGGTTTTCAAGCTTTTCTCTAGTACCACAGCTCCCAGAGTAGAATGCACCCAGAGATGAGAATGAAAGAAAGGGGAATTTGATTTTTTTYCCCTCTCATTCTTCTACCTTTTTGTTGTTGTTCCTTTCTGTGTTCGCTGTGTACAAAAATAGCAATGAGCTGCAATAATCTCTCATTTCTCCTGCCAATACCCTCTATTAGCAACACAACTGGATCAGACAAATGGGTACATGCTTTTGGCTGTCAATGGAAAGTAACACTTTCCTCAACCTAGTGTACTTATGTTCTTTTCTAGAACAAGAGAGAATTTACTGTGTAGATGTAATGATATCCATTAGAAAATTGTAGCCTATTATTAGACTAGAGACTTTCTTGTGCTCCTTTAATCCTGTACTGTAAACTATTCACCAGGCAGCAAAAACACCACTAAGCTGAGAGCAACCTGTCTCAATGGCGTGGGATTGAACAGTTAAACTTTTATATCAAGAGTTGCAAGTTGTCAGCTGATARCATCTTTGCTTTCTGCTTTATTGCAACGTGAAGTGCCCCATACAGAAAATGGGGATAACATATAAATAATAAATATTGCAGAGTAACAGCTGTTACTGTTTCCTGARCAGTTTCTCAGGGTGCTGGTGTTCCTCTCTGTAAAATGCTTCCCTGTATAATTTACTAGGTGTCTCTGATTAAAGTGGAGACAGTGGATACAATTACGCCTAACTAAGCAACACCTCTGAACAAAAACGGTCACTGTGTTGCCTGGAAACTGGTAGTCTGTCTAAAAGTGAGCACCTGCACTTGCACACTAGTGTTAATTTGTCCTGCTTTTGGGCAGGAGCAGACATTAAGCTCAACCCAAGAGCAAGACACTTGTGTGTCATCAGGAGGAACCCTGCCATGGCAGTGAGGGTGYCATCACTCCACAGAGAGCGTGGACAGAGTTCCATGTTCTGTCAGTACTGGATGGAGTAAATGGGTTTTACTGCACACCATGAGGCTGCAGTGTGGGGGTAAATCCCCAAATCTTTATAAGTAGGAGCCAAGGAACAGCCATACATGCTCCTGATCCATTCTGGATAAAACATGTGATGCAGCTCTGGATTCTGTTCCTTTCAGWGTAGGCGTAGCAGCAAATTCAGGCACTGAGCACAAGGCAAGGGTTTAGCTTGAGGATAAATTTTGTGTATGTATTAATATGTTTGTTTCTTTSATTCACTGCTGGAGGAGCATTATGRACTTTTTCCTACAACATAATGTCAATTAGTTGTGAGAGCCATTAGCCTGTTATAAAGGACATTTCATCCCATCGTATTTGCTGAAAAATTTTCCATGCTTCCCAAAACAAGAATATACACCCAATTATTCTTTAAGTGGCAATTATCTCCATGTGGATTTAATTCAAAAATTATTAAAAAGAAAATAGGGTGCTTACTTTTTACAAAGGCAAGCTTCAGGAAAAGAATTTGCTTAAATCTTGCTGTCTTGGTAGCCTTTAAAATGATAATAACAACAATAAAATCTTGTTCTCAAAAGGCCAGAAATCATTTGATGTAAATAGATTCAGCTCCATGGAAGCACATGGATTTTTGCCAATTGATACCAATTTAGAATCTGTGCTGACCTTTCATGCGGGGGTATAAAGTAGCCTTATGGCAACTACAGATTTTGAAAATGACAGAGTTCTTTTAAGACACATTTTACAGTATAATTGACCCTTAAAAAGAAGATTTGATAACAGAAAGCCTATGATAAATGGGGKTTTTTGTTTTGGTTTTGKTTTTTWGTTTTTATTTTGGGGAGATAACAAAACGAATCATATTTTCTTGCAGACCATGACTGTTACTCTGAGTTAGATTGAATTCAACCTCAGTGTGTGAGAAAATTCAATTGATTTTGATGGACTTGTTCACAATTCAGGGGGGATTACTCAATGACACTTAAGTGGTTAGAATTGGATCTTGTCATAAATATAAATAAAATTTATTAGTGAAAGACAGACGAAACAGGGTAATACCTTTTCAGCTTAGATAGCTATCTAGCCCCTTAAACACTAATCTTCCTAGACATGTCATTGAAGAAAAGCTTGTAAAAATCTTCCTGACACTCACCTACCCTCATGCTGAGGTGACAGGTAACTCTTTCCCACTGTGAACCTCAACCAGCAGTCATGTCCTCTGCATTATACACTGTCATTAATTCTTGGAAAGAGGAAATCCTGGATCCAAGTCATCTTTACCTGGGAAATATCTGATTTCATTCAGACCCTATTATAGGGTGACTAGTGCTGTCATGTCCTGGATACCATTGTACCTGGCTGCCTTGAAGCTGCATGGTAGAAAAGGCTGTGCTGTGTGCAGAAGGCAAGCAAAAATTATGTTCTCTGGGTAGAAGGACAGAACCCTCYCCCTTTCAGGTGTTCCTCTTCTACTCCCTTCTACTGCTGGCAGGTGTYGAAAGTGGAAGTGCATCTATGCCTGAATTACATGCCTCAGTTGGGTTTGTTGTCTATTAAAAGAGGCAATGGGATACACTCTGTATCCAAACAGTATATTAGCCCTCCTATGGCAGTATTTGAGAGGAGCAGCACATGGCAAGAGCTTCACATTGTTCTTCTGTGTCTTGTCATCATAGCAAGTAGATTTCTGATCRTTCTCCCACCTGCTTTGTTTTTCTTTCTTGTGGTAAAACAGCTTCACTCTCTCAATTACTATTCTGCCTCAGCCTTTATCTGGGAATTTATGCCCCCATCTCTCCTTCTTGATAGCACACTTCTTGTTTGTCCCACTCTACCTAAGCAACTGAGGGCAGCAGCCTTCAAGAGCTGCTTTTGTAGCCATGCCTGAGATACCTTGCTGTATTGGGGATTGAGAGAGAYRGGAACCCTGATTTTGTGATTGGAATTTGACTTTGCTGAGATGCTCCAAATCCTTATATACTGTTTTAGGAGGGTTAGTAATTTCACTACAATGGTTRTGTTAAACATTACACAAACAAACTCATACATTTTACAACATCTCTTGCTTGCAGGGGATTTGATTCAATCTTTTTCCTGTGCCAGACTTGATCCAATCTTCTTGTTATCTTCAAAGCTTTGTTTGTTCTTGCCAAGGCATCTTGGTTTATCAAACAAACTATGTTAATTCAGTCCACAGCATCCCATYCTGTGTACCCCAGTATYTCCCACATTACTGTTCATGGGGTAACATTTGACTGTGCTCTGCAAACTGATTTGAAAGTCATAGCCAGAGCCACTGTGAAGTTTTTTGCACGGATGCACATTTCCATGTCTGTTTGATGTCTCCTCACTTATTGGTGGCCATGCTGAGACTATGCAGCTGGAGAGGGGTAGTCTTAGTTTGCTAATCATTCTCATGCCACAAAGAGTAAGGAGGCAAGGACACCTCTGGTACAGCTCTAATGGTCAATTTTTTCCTGATTCCTGGCGAGACATGCAAATTTTAAAGATAGTGTCTGAATCAAACAATGTAACACACAAACTACCTACCTCTTAGTTCTCAGGCTGTAAACACCAAACCTGCAAAACTGTGTTTGATGGGAGGAACAAAAGAAAAACAACAGGATATATTACAGAAAAAGGCAATTTCAGCAGGTATGGCAGGAATTGCAGAACCAATTAGAATATTCTGGATTTTAGGTAAATGATGGAACTATACCTGTATGGGGTTTGAACTTAAGAGTGAATTGAAATCTCTGGAATTTGTTTCCGAGAGGCATGCTGGCAATAAGACTGGGATGAAGCTGAATACAAAAATAAAATATGGCACATTTTCGAGGAATGTTTAAAAAGACATTTGTTGTCTTTTTAAACTCTTGTTTAGTACTTGGACTACAACAAGTGAGCAACATTATTTGGAGAAACATGCATGGGAACATAAAGGGGCTGCATTACTCTATCACTAGATACTGCATTAAGTTCTCAGAAGAAATATAATTCATTACATTATCTTACTTTTTGTAAGTATAGTGAATAATGCTGTACATTAAAAAAAAAATTCAAGATAACAAAGCTAAGATATTGGAGTGGAGCAGTGAGTTTATTATGAACCAAGGAAGGTATAATTTAAAAAGCAAAAAGTGCAAGGAACAAAGAATTAGTGTAGTGTTTCATAGGTAAGCATTGATTTGGCTCCATCTCAACTCTGCTCCAGAATTAAAAAAAAAAACAAAAACAAAAAAGGAAAAGAATCAGATATTTGCATATGTAGAGATGAATGCAATTTAACAAAACAGGCTGAATAATGAATTCAATTACACAGCAAGTGCAAGTAAAGTGTTTGTAATGCTGTTATAGAAATGTGACTATGATAAGCTCATTCACATTACATTCTGTTTCTAATTCAATTTCCATGCATAAGCCCAAATTGCTGGGTTTTGTTCTGTCACTACAGATATAACAAAACCAGTATAAAGGAGGACATGTTTTGTCAGACTTTCAAWAGAAGGGTGTTATAAAGCTATATCTTCCTCCCTAATAAATGCTATACTTATAGTTAAACAAACAAAACCACAATTTCATAGCCAATCTATTTTTATGTCCATGAATAATATATACTGCATTAAAATAAGATTTTAAGCATCCACCATAAAACTGTACATGAAAATTCATACTGAAAATGAAAGAGGAATGAACTAGAACAATCTTTGATAGACAGCAAATTCTACTGAAAAATAAAATTCAGTCCCTGCCTGAACTTTCTGCTTCTCATCRTCATCACAGTTTTAGTACACCATCACTT
The DNA here is from genome assembly GCA_902810485.1 of Alauda arvensis. Taxonomy (NCBI): domain Eukaryota; kingdom Metazoa; phylum Chordata; class Aves; order Passeriformes; family Alaudidae; genus Alauda; species Alauda arvensis. The sequence continues at coordinate 922,350 of CADDXX010000133.1, forward strand.
CACAGCTAAATTTTGTTACTAATTATCTTATTAATGTCTTAAAATGAGTCTATGGATTTGTTCTTTGCCTCTGTGCATTATATGAACTGCAATCCCTGTCTCTGCCTATCTTGGATTTTTGTAACAGGATGATGAAATGTCTMTGCTCTAATGATCTGATTGGTTTTAGAATGAACAGTTAAGGAATCAGTTGTTGAAAGGACATAAAATTTTCATAGAATACCCATCTCTTTTTTTGCCAAAATGTAACACTTTCAAGCTCCTGCCTTGGTGGTTTTTGGGTTTTTTTGCCCTGCATGTCAAAGCTGGATGTAAGGGTCAACATTTGAATATACAACCAAGAAATTTCCTGCTGGGAAGGGAAGAGCAGTGCATCCCTGGTAAATAGCCATGTGCTTATTTTTACCCACAGTTTTTATGTAAAATAAGTGTGGAAAAAAAGGACTGTGGATTAACTAGGCACACACAGGAAACAACTGATTTTGGTAAGCCCTTTCCTTGAGATAAGATGTCTAATGGTATGCTGGTCACACCATCACAGGATGCCATCCAGAGTCTTGATCTTGGAGAGTTTGGTAAAAGAATTTAATAGCTTTGCTTYGATTTGTGTTCCACAAGATTCACAGTTGGCTAAATAAAAGTTCCAATTCCTTGGCAATGATGTGTGCACTGTTGAGGTATAGGTCTCTGGTACATACATTTAATATCAATAGCTTCTGACACTACAGGAGCAACAGGAGTGTTATGCCAAGTATAATCTATATTGTGATTTGCAGAAAAAAAAACATATTTAAAATGTTTCCTTAGGACTTGAAATTGTCAGGATCATAGCCTAAACAATGTAGTAACTTACCCAGTGGGAGAGCAATGCATGGCCAACTTCTGCACCAGAAGCCTTTTTAAAAAAAGGAAACATTTGGGCTTTGAGTTTTGTTTGACATTTGGCAGTAGAAACTGTTCTGGGCAAGTAAACATGATGGAAATGATGTATTGAAAGTAATTTTTATCACTTACCCAAGCAGTAAGTAACAAGATCATGACTTGGGACATATCCTCACGAAAGCTTACATCAAGGCTAGCCTTTGATTAAGGCAGGAATAGATGTAGGCCAGAGTTACAATCCCTTGGATAGGAAGGAAAATGTAAACTGAAGCCCCCTGCGCCTGTTCCATTCCCGGAGTGCTCCAAAAAGACAAGAAATTGCCTGAAAAATACATCATTGCCCCTCTTTTTTGAGCACACATTTGCTTAAATGAATATGTGTTTATAGGTGGAATATAATATATGAAAAAAACCCTAAGTATTTATTTTGATTCCTGCAGCCATTCAATTTCTCTTTGGACAAATTAGGYTTCTGTACATTCACCACCTCAGCATGTCCACTGTTGAGCCAATTATGTATTTCCAATGCAATCTGTTTGGATATTTTTTGTTTTTTTCTAAATACAGAAGAAATTCAAAATGAACCTAAGCAAGCACTAGGTAAAAAGAATTTTTAATRTACACCTTATCTCACAACTGGTGCAAAGGAAGTTTAATAAATAGAAGTGAAGTGGATATMTGTTTTTTCTTCAAACTGGAGTTTTAAAAACATCATTTAAAAAATTWAAAAATCAAATACCTAAGGAATTTGTTTATCAAACTTAATTTTTGTGTATAAAATTCATCAGTCGCATTCACACTTCATGACTGCACCTTGCTCAAAGCTGAACTTAGGCCAAAGATCTAAGATATAGGTGAATTGAAGGAGTTTCAATATAAATTAAAAACAAATTCAAGATTCTTTCTTTAAGTTACTTCAGCTTTTTAAAAAGGATGAACATTCATCATGACTGCTTCAGGATTCACTTTAATACATATTTGATGAGATTTGAAAGAACTCAGACTTAGAAATTCTCTTTTATTTAGGCTTTTCTAAATACTGAAGTGGAATCAACCTTGGATCTAAAGGAATATTAGCTCTCTCCTCACATATTCTGTCTAGTCTTGTGAGAGCTGCCCATTGTACCCAAATACAACAGTTTCTTTAGCAGWGCTGAATTTTAGACACTAAAGGCAGCCTCTCCTCAATGGGGGTTACTACAAGGGGAAAAAGAAATTTTCAGTGTGTCAGGGAAGGGACAATCTAATCCTCTTTGCTGGTACATCTGCTCTGGCAGTTTTGCTCTACAAATCAAAAGGCATCCCATTAATTAAAGTTCCTTTTGCTTTCATTTTTATTCAGCTCAAGAAATGTGACCACTATTCAAAAAAAAAAAAAAAAAAAAAAAGAAAGAAAGAAAGAAGGTTTCAGCCCACTTTACTCACAAATATTCACCACAGAAGTGCACACACTTTGTCTGGTTTCTCTCTCTTTTTTTTTCTTCTTTTTTCTTTCTTTTCTTTCTTTCTTCTCTTTCTCCTCTTTCTTCTCTTTCTTCTTTTTCTTTCTTCTCTTTTTTTCTTTTCTTTCTTCTTTTTCTTTCTTCTCTTTTTTTCTTCTCTTTCTTCTTTTTCTTTCTTCTCTTTCTTCTCTCTTCTCTGTCTTTCTTTCTCTCCCTTTCCTTTTCTCTCCCCCTTTTTCCTTCTCCTTTTTAATAGAGAACCTTTTCCTTTGGCAAAGTGCAGTACATTCAAAGAGTTTTATAAAACAAAGCTTTCAGTTCTTGGTCAGCAACAAACTCATCTTTGTTCATGCAGCTCTATTAAGGAAAGAAGGCCAATTTTATGCAGGTTTCAATAGTCTGTAGCACAAAGACATCTATCTGCATGCAAGCTATCTGGCAGCCACACAGCAGCCTGTGAGATCATCCRTTTTAGCAATCGCCAGCTGCGATGAGGAACGGTAAAAAATTATGAACTGGTTTATAGAGTGGTTTGTGTTTTTTCCCAAACAGGCATCACTACAGATTTATGTATTGTTTTGTGGACAGATAACAAGTGCAGCTCATGGGGTGCCTTCACATCTAGATCTCAGGATCTGGTCTGCATTTTCCCTGTGTGTCYAGGTCTGTTTTCATTGGACACTCATGTCATCTATCTTAAGCAGGAAGTGATGCTCGACTGCTTTATCCCTGGGGTTTTTACTGTTGTCTRAGGAATTCTGGCCCTTTATTTGATGGACTTTTACTGTGCTTTTGCTACCATCCACTATTATTCCACAGTGGGTGGCCAGCTATTTAACACTTGCCAGTTGCATCATACACTGCCCATAAAGACCACATACTGTAATTTCACAGCATGAAGAAAATGAGAATATTTCAGAATATCTTCTCATAGAAGAGAAAGATGYTTTTAGAAGAAAACTTGAAAGGAACTGGAAGGACTTTTATACAGAAAGATGAGCTGTCYGAGGCAGGATGCATACCCTGATCTAAAACACAGTGGAAAGACTTCCTTTCAATCCAGCTGGATTTGAACTGGATTTGTGCTGTAGATGGACTTATAAAAATGAAGGTTCTGGGCTGCATTTAGATGCATAGTTCAGTGCATTKCATTGTTTATTAGCATAGGTAGAGGAGAAAAGAGTGTCTGAGTAAAGAAAGAGTCAACCAGAAATTATTTCCTGACAGASAGCTTTGCCGTTGTGCACAGCGCCCACCCTAATGAACGGATGAGCAAGATACCGTAATAAGGTAGAGTGGGGAATGTGTTATGTCAACTCTTGTGCAAAAAACACTTTGAGCTTGTTTTCATCCTGCAGTGACTGCCAGGAAGACAGTGTCTTGTTGAAGGAGAATGCCTCAGGGTTCCTTCTCCATGTAGTTAAATTGGCAGTTCCTTAAATTTGAAGGCTAAGCATACTGTGTCAGAAGTATTCTCTTGAATTCATCAATGCAAAATTCTAAAATGGTAACACCATGAGGTTTAGAATTTGTTTTCACATATTTTCTGAATATCATGGTTGTTTTTTTAACTAAAAACATCTGAAAACCATAAAAGGGGATGGAAAAAACAGGATGATAGTCATGCTGCTTATTATATGTGATATATATTTACCTGAAAAGCAAAACCAATATAATATGCTCCCTTTCAAGCAAATTTGAGTGAGAACTTTATTACATAGGAGCAGAAAATATTTACAAGCTCTTGTTTTCTAGCAGCAGCATTTTGGAAACAATAATATTCTGTCAATAGAGAAYAGTGTGTACTTTTTGTTAAAGCAGGACATTCAGTTGCAGCTAGTTTGACAGAAAAGCTCACCATGTCAATGAAAACAAAGACTTTATATCTAGCATATTCTGACTTAAATAGTGTGGTTCTGCAATCAGTYCAGTGATTCTTCATACATGTCTTTTGGATCACAGCATCTATTCCCAGCTACAGAGCAATAGATGYAGAACAAATGAATACATTATATTTACAGAATCACATCGCAGCAGAGAAGCAGAAATTCTACAAAACATGACATTTACTGCTGTAAAAAGGTGACTGACGTCTTRCTCCCTCTTCATATGAAAATCAGGTTTTGCCTTAGGTTATACACTTGTGATGCCCTAAGCAGTAGAATCACAGAATTACAGAATCACAGGGTTGGAAGAGACCTTCAAGGTCCTTGAGTCCAACTCATGCCCTAACACCTCAACTAAACCATGGCACCAAGTGCCACATCCAGTCTTTTTTAAACACATCCGGGGATGGTGACTCCACCACCTCCCTGGGCAGGCCATTCCAGTATTTTAACACTTTCTGTAAAAAACGTTTTCCTAATATCCAACCTTTGATATTAATGATATTAAGACTGTGTCCTCTTGTTCTGTCAGTTGCTGCCCGGAAAAAGAGACCAACCCCCACCCGACTGCAGCCACCTTTCTGGAGGTTGTAGAGACTGATAAGGTCACCTCTGAGTCTCCTGATACACATTATTATTTGTATTATTAGCAATACTGTATCTTTAGCYTGTATTAACATTACTGTTTACCAGCCTCAGCCCACAGCAGCAGATGTTGTGTAAATGCTTGTGGGAAMTCTGTGTGTGTTTGAGAAGATGGGATCTCACATTGGTTTTAGCATTTCTTATAAAAGCCAGAAAATAAGCCTTGTTTTGTTCCCAAATATGAAAGAGAATTCATGCCTTCAGTAACACCTTTGTGAGTGGGTGAGAAGTGAGCTATATTTTAAATGAATTATTTAGCCACCTACACACAGATTTAGATGGATGATTAACCCATTAATGTGTTTTTTCTCAGTGCGTTCCTCATGATTTTTAGTTGTAACACACATGCACACAGACACACACACGCACACACACACACACACGTGTATGTGCATGCACACCATGAAGAGACATAGCTACTTGAAAACTTAGGTAACCTGACCCAGGTAGAAGAAATTAAGGAATGTAAAGAATCACAAGCTGTCAGTAAACATGCTTTTTGGAAMWATGTTAAAATACATACCTGTGTGTAAGRACATTTGGAATAATATTTCAGAGAATTGAAAAATCTGTAGTTATTTCTTAGGATAAAGCAAGCTTTCAAGAAAATGCATTCACACATCTATTCAGGGAGTGCTGTGGGATTGTTGGAGGAACTTCTGGGTGAAACCTCTTTAGGCTATGAGTCAAAAACCTCCCCTGAGCTGAATTTACATATTCATAAGCTCTGAAGTCCCATGATTTCATTTGCTAATCGTGAGTTACTATAACTTAATCTCCTGCCACAAGGCTAAGTAGGCCTTCATAACAGGCTGCCTGCCTGCTACATGGGAAGTAAGAAAAACTAGTACTTAACCTACAAAAGAAGAGCCACCTAAGCCTCATGTGCAGAGCTTAGCAGGTTTARTAGAGCAGTTATTGCTGCTCACCTGCAATGAAATAATTATTAGGCTACAACAATCATAAGGCTTCTATTGGATTTACGTTTCTAAGTGACAGGACTTCAACAGCCTAAGCAATTTAGACACTTCAGAAGATTTTACCTTAAACAATGATGATTCCTTCCAGCTTTAGAGGATTCAATCTATCCTGGGCTTTTACATTGTGCTGAAGGTTGCATTTTGATACTGGATCTATAACTGTGAAGACCTCATGATAATAATCCTTAATTCTTCTTTGCAATGTAGTATCTGAGAAAGGAGAAAAAATTCTTCAGATAAAAGGAAAATTTCATTTCCTTAGGAGTTTTTAAGTGATAAGTTAAATTCCATGGAAATAGCTAGTCAGGAAAACAGTWACTTAAATCAGGATGTTGGATATTTCTAATCCTATGGAGCCCTGAGGTCAGTTGAGTTTGCCCTTTTTTCCTGATCTCTGATGCTTTTCAATTTACAATGAAAGGGTCATATACCCTGTAGCCTTCTCTTACTTTGCCAGAGAGAAAGATACTATTTGAATATATAGATATTGGTATCCACCTCATAAATATTGTTCAAATAAAAGCAAACTTTGGTTCAGACCAGTAGTTTCAAAATTCTATACAGCTGCTCTAAGGATGTAGAAATCCATGATCTGATTTACCCATAAAGGCATCTCCAGGCTGATTGTGTGATTAARCTTCTGCTGAGGTCAGAAACAATGTTATGCTGTCATTAACAATCTGTTTTCCATTAAGTGATAGGAATTGTTGTAGCATGGTGATCTTGGAAAGAAAAAGGAATAAAGGTAATGTTTCCAAATGAAGTCTTAATTTATGCAAGCAATTAGTTGTCCTTTGCTTTAATAGATGAAACAATCTGTTCATATCTGTGTGTAGTGTAGTACTGCATRATTTGCCATTGCTTATTTAACACCAGATAKTCTGTGCTATTTGGGAAATGTATGTCAAGCACAGAAATATTTATTGCCTTTCATGCACAGGAAATTCAAACTGCCTGACCAGGGCAATGTCTACTCCTATTTGGTGTTCTTTTAGAGGATACTAGCATCTATCTTTTACCTCACTCAAGTTTTGCATAAATCTTATGGATTTAAGGAAGTCAGTATGTCTCAGATCCTGAGGAGACCACATCTAAAGATCACACAGCATGGAATTAATACTTCCTTTTGAGTTGAAGAACCAGCAAAAATTCTTCCTCTCAGATCTGAACTTCATTGCAAGTCCAGTCTTTCAGGGGACGTAGGTAGGTTCAAAAAGCGTCTCTCACAGGATCTCCATAGACTAAAAGAGCAGTGCATTCTTTGTTACTTGACACACATGACTGTTTCCAGCAATTAAGAGCAGAAATATGATCCAATTCTGCTTTTAGGTGACATTGTGAGAGGTTTTTTTGAGCTGTGGTATAAGTTTTCATGCTCATATTTCATGAGCATCAAAAGACGTGTTTGGACACCCGTTTTCTTAAAATCAGGATGGTGATTCTTCAGCTGATTTGCTTCAGCTGARTTTCATGATGCCTTCACAGTAAAACTTTCTCTTTCCCCTACTCATAGTACTGTTTTGCAATGGTCACATTGCATCTCAACTATTATTTGGCCAAAAAATCCCTCATTCTTTTCTGTCAGATGACAGAGCACATATTTATAGAGCAGCTTAACAGCACTGTACAGGGAGTTGGAGGCTTTGATGTGCATTTGAAGGAACAAAATGAAGAAGGTGTTTTTGACCCTGTCTGTTTTCTAGAGTTGTATTTGCTACCAGTTTAACTAGATATAAACATTAAAACTCCCATTGCAACTAATGATACTTCTAATTTTATTTTCTCACAATGAAGATATTACATTAAAGCTGATTACATTTGCCACCTCTTATGAAAAAGTAAGAGTTTATGAAGTGTTCATGTGTATCGAGAGGTAATTGTTCATCACTTATTTCCATGATCAAAAGAAAATCAAGATACAGCTTAGATATCATATAAATATAAACATACATATATATCTATTAAAAAAGGAGGGATCAATCAGTATTTAATCAAGCAGGCAAAGGCAGTATCTAGAAGTTGAATGACATAATTAGGTAGAGGAGATGTATTTTTAGGATTTTTATGTACTAGCTGGAACAAAACTTCTAGGGAAATGACACCTGACAAACCTCAAGCCTTACTGGTATGTTTGAGACAGATTTATTCATGAGAGTGGTGTTAGTGATCTGTTATCTCTCTTGGTTTTAGAGTGAGGGATTCTATATCATCCATGATATTCTATATTACTTTGCCTATCCCTAACTTTCTCACCTCATTCAACAGGTGAAATCAGTTATCTATTACTTCTCTATCTCTTAGGGGAAAGGATCACTGGATAAWGTTCTGTAGTCTGTGCTGGGCAATGGCTCATGATGTCTTATATGTCTCAGGTCTCAAGATACCTGAATGACAAAAGTTGTAATCCATCCTGTCTAACTTCAGACATCTGTGCTGTTGTGTCTATGCTGAAACTAACTGTCCATGGCTCCACTTCTGTCAAGTAGCTGTTTTCAGTCATCATTCTATAATGTGAATGTAAGCAAAAATGAATAAAAAACATATAAATGCAAAACATAATGTGCTGAATTTTGGGGAAGTAAATGTGATCACCAGAAAACTGATATTTGATGGTTTTCAATTTGTTCAATTTATTTTAATTTATGGCAAAATTACTAATGGAATGTCAGGATTTCTTTGATCTTGAAGAATTTGGCATTTAGAAATGCACAATTTTAAAATTCACTGCCATAGGACTTGGCAGCTGTTCCACTGAAAAGAGAGGCCTCTCATTGTCTTCAGTGGATTTAGGAATGCATCATGGCRTCTGATTTTTGCAACACACTTTGCACACACAGCTGCCATCARCTTAAGTCAAATCTGACATGCACTCTGAAATATGGTTTACATGTTGGGATGCCGTTATCTCACTGGCACAGAGTCTGATAAATGAATGAGTAAGCTGTATTGTTCCTTCACTTACACCTCACACCACTTAATAAGCAATACCTGCTATACATTTAGATAATAATGAAAAGAGTAAGCAGTCTTCCTAACCTGATGAGACTTCAAAATTTAGTCATGGTCAGTATTATTCACCATTTATGATAGAAAAGCCTTCTGTGTTTTACATCAAATAGCATGTAAACCAGATTTGAAAAGGTGGAGGGATGACAACCTTTTGATATTTTTGTCAATATCAATGTTTATATTTGTGCATAGTGACTATCTTTGAAATGGAGATGAGTCAYAAATTCACTGTAACATCCATAGAAACACAGTCACATGGGAACATCAGTATGATTGTAGCAGCAGGGTAAGGCTCAAGGCAGTCATGAACAAAATACTGAAGAAGTGTTARTTTACTTTATTAATTCATAGAATTCAGCACCTAGCTGGTTGCAAATCTTGTGGAAATATAACTTCTGAATTTGGTTCGATAATATATAGCTCCTTAAGATGAAGAATTATTAGATCTTTTAGAGCAGAGTACTTGCCATTCCAGTGGATGTGGAGGTGTACATCTTGTAAAAGTTTAATGGGAATACTGGGAGCCTTGACAGAAGCTAGCTGTATCTTGGGCTGCATCAAARGCAGTGYAGYCAGCAGGTTAAGGGARGGGATTCTGCCCCTCTGAATTGAGAGGATGTAGGGGTGACTTAATTGTGATCTTCCAGTAGGAAGCCTACAAGAGAGATGCAAAGGGACTTCTAAGAAGAGTATATAGTGGCAGGACTACATGTGAGGGGGGAATGTCTTCCAACTGAAAGAGAGTAGGTTTAGATTACATATTAGGGAAAAAAAGCCTTTATTGTGAGAATGCTGAGACACTGAAACAGGTTACCCAGAGAAGTTATGGATGCCTTATCCCTGGAAGTGCTCAAGGCCAGGGTGGATGGAGCTCTTGTTGCTAGATGAAGAATTGTTTGTACAATGGTGGATTAATACARCATTTATTAATTCTTCATAAACCATTAGCCTATGGATCTGCACAATGCTTATTCTGTAGGATTATGTTAGCATTGAGCAAGAAGAACTGTAAAGTATCCAGCCCAGTTATGCCTACTTTTMAGCAGCTGACCAGGCAGTCAAGTAYGACTTCAGGGTCACTGACCACCCAGGACTACCAAAGAGATCTCCAGGACAGAAGAATTCATGAGCATAGGGGAGGGAACATATTTTAATGATCTTTGAGAAAATTATTATCATATTGATGTATATCCCAGGAAAATCAAGTAACATATATGTAAAATACAGTATATAAACAGAAGCTCTTTCTGTACTCAGGATGAATGATATTTTGGAGGACATATCCCTTTGTGCATCTGGTAGAATAAAGAATGCCTGCTTCTTAGTGTTAYATTGATGTTAAGGAATATTATTTTWAAATATTTTTGATAACACTCTGAGYGACTTGGTTTAGTGAAACGTGTCCTTGTACAATGCAGGGGAGTTGGAACCAGATCATCTTTGAGGTCCCTTCCAACTCAGGTGGTTCTAGATGCAGGAGTGAAGTTCAGGGAGGAACAAATACTTTCTGAAGGTCACTGCTGAGTAGTGGTGATGATGATGAAGSTATGTCTCATTTCATTCACTGGTTRTGTAGCCTGAAATCCAAATTTACCTGGATTTTTGCTCTGAAAAGGAAGTGAGAATTATTTGTTCCAAGGAACTGAAATGGGGAAACTGACKGAGCCATTTAAACTGAGAGCAAGGGCTGCAATGCCTGTGAGAAGAATGATGGGGAGCTCGTGAAATCTGTGTGGTTGAGAGCTGTGCTGCTGATTGGGAAAGAGGGAGGTTTATTTCAATGTCTCATAATGACTCTTAGAGCATACCCTTATTATGAGCTCTGTAAAYATTAATCACATCACTTTCTGCTTCCATTTACTGTAACTGGAAGTTATTGTCCAGAATATGAAGCCACCTACCTTGTATGCTTCCTTCAAGGCTAAAACAATACAGTCATCTGAATACACTGCTCAAAGCCCAACACTGTCAGCTCTGGTGCTAAGCAGTACCCACAAACCCACAAATGATTTGAATTGAAGGATATATAAAATGTCATGTTTCACCTCACAAATTACTACTTCTCTCTACTGTATTATCACAAACATGATATTTCTTTTCTCTCATCCTAGGTGGCTGGAAGTTCCTGAGAAGAAACTGCCTGGTGCTCCATCTACAGCTGACCAAGGGGCAGAAGTACAGCTCTGTATAGAGATGCACTCCACATGCATCCATGCAGTTGTAATTTGGATCTTTAGGATCTTTGTAACACAGTACAAAAGTACTCTTGAAAGTTTTAAATAAACTAGAAGATAGGAGAGCATGAAATGTGATTTAGTCCCGTCTTGAAACTAAAATGGTGTTGAGGTCAATTTTYCATCCAGCAATTTGGGGTAAGTGCCCCTTCTGGTTTTCTTTAAARTATTGTATGGTACCATGTATTTAATAAGACAACCATCCTTCTTTTGCTACTTTTTGGGCAGAAAGCAGGTTCCTAAATTTTCAAACTGCACAGACTAATTTTGATTTCCAAGTCATTTAATTTTGATTTCAAGAACTTTAAGACAATATTTTGAAACTTTTTGATGAAGAGTAATAGATTAGCAAACATAAGTTGTACTGCAATTYGAGAAGTGACAAAGTGTTGGGGGTTAGATTTGGTTTKGTTTTGTTTTGTTTTGCCCTTGGAATTTTTTCCCTCGAGTTGCTGAGACACTGGCGACTGTGATTATCGGTACTTAACAAAGACAAAGAAACCAGGGAAGGAAAGATCTGAAGGGACAGGGGAGCGGGGACTGGGCACTCTTTGCCTTGACACTGGAGGAGAGAGGTCACCCAGGCTGTTTGCTTGCTGCGAGAGAAGTTTTTTTCACTGGTCACCATCGGCTCTGCTCCTGGGAAAACCTACCATCTGCCCGTGTGCTCGGGGATTTCTGAGCTCTCCTCCTGCCCTGCTGGAGTGGGCCCGACCCTGTCCCCGCCGCTGCTTTTGCGGCTTTTGCCTACGCTGACCTCACACCCTCTGCTCAGCCAGGACATCTCTACTGCTTCAGTCACCACTGTGGGAACTGCCCACTACCTCATCACCAGCCTGGGATCTCCCACTGTTACAGCTTGGTGCCTCAGAGCCAGAGATCAGACTGCCCTGGGATTTGTGGTCCCTCGAGGTTTCCTGGTTTTGTCTTGTTATTAATGCTGTTGTTGTTTACTTGTTTGTTTGCTTGTTTTGTTCGATATATATATATATATATATATTAGTAAAAAACACCCTGTTATTCCCATTCCCACATCTTTGCCTGAGAGCCCCTTAATTTCAAATTTATAATAATTTGGTGGGAGGGGGTTTGCATTCTCCATTGCAAGGGGAGAGAGAGCCGGTCTTTCCCCTAGCAGATACCTTTTTCTTCATCTTTTTTAAACGAAGACACAAAGGAATAAAGGGATTTCACTCCATATTTCAGCCATGGATTGCCCAGAAGTGTCAATAGTAAACTGATCTTTGCTTCACTGTATTTTTTCTTGGAAAATTTTTTGTACATTATTCTGTAGTTTATCTTTTCCTRTCTTTTCCTTAGTTCTTAAATACTGTCAAGTCTTTTGCACACATTTTATAGTCTATTCCAAGAACAGTCTATTTTTTTCACTCTCTTTCTTTCTCTTTCTCTTATGCTGGTTCACAGCTGGAGAACTCTCTTTTCCTCTGCACTCCCTAGGCACTACAGGTTGACTTGTCTAAGAGGAGAGTGACTATGCAATTGCTCATAGAGAAGCAGTTAAAGGCAATTATATAAGGCTGACGAATACAAATCAATTATTTGACAGCCCACAGTATCAGTATGTCTTTAAGAGAGAAAACTGCAGGTTTTAAGTCTTGAACCTCAGGTGTTCTCAAAATTTGCACCTGTCAAACATGAGTTTCTGCACCCTACGTGAGGTGAAGGTTTCACCTTGTCTCAGTATCAGGACCCAAGTAGGAGAAACATGTATGGATGTGACTGTATCCTTTTGTAGGAGGTGGAATGTAGGGGTTTGGCCAGAAAGGATGGTGGAATGTGTTTTGCCACCTTTTGTTATTGGTTAATGCAGCTGGGAAAGTGTTTTCCCAGTAAAATCCTAACTGTTGACTCATCTATTTCCATTAGCTGCAACTTGTATTTGCTCAGGTAACCCCTTGGAGATTAAAACCATTACATTTTCAAATAAATAAGGCCATTCTTTTGGCCATGTAAAATTATTTTTCCTCATAAAGCCTTTGCTTCTGCAAAATTCCCTGACTCTGTAAGCTGCTTGGGATCACTTCTATCTTAAAAGCAGTTATTTATTTTGTTATTCTCAGTGAAAAAAAGGCAAAGTCCTTAACTGTCATTGGAAAAAAATTAAATAAATATTTTTCCCCCAGTAAAAGTGAGTTCTGCTTATTTAAATACATCAGACTTTCATGARAACTACACGGCTTCACTGTAGTTTATAATCTTGGTAATTTTTTTTCTCCATAGTGAGTACTTCTTTACCTGCTACATCTTTCCTATGGCTGTGGGAGTGCAAGAGGGAAAACAAAATGCATAATGAGTTCTGGCTTGATTTAGAAGACACTCTGTATGTCTGCCCTTCTTTTCCCTGAGAACAGATGTGTWACTCTGCAGGGAGAGATGGTGACTGATATTGATACTAGAAAAAGACTAAAAATCCATTGGGGAAATAAAATGAGACTCTGAGGAACTTCAGAATAGTARTATGAGTAGTTATGAAGGAAATACATTCTTTAAATTTCTTTTAATGTCCCTTTTAATTGCTCCATTTGAGGCACACCAGTGCTTCAACATTTATACTTCAGGGAAATTTTAGACAGAAGAAGATGATTTTCGTGAGATTTAGGTGCACATCTATGTTTTAAATGAGCTTGGTAAAAAGCTCTCCAGTGGTGCTAATGATAGCTTGAAGGTTTTGCTCTTTGGTCTTCATAATTGGAGTCTGAGATAACATCTAAGTACTTTGTTCTGAGTGCTTCCATTTCACTGATTTTCCATTCCCATTTTCTAAAATTACTGAAAATACAATAATGGGTTGATCTTTCTGAGACTTAAGTTTATTATCCTTACAAGTCTTATTGAAAGAGAGAAGACCTGCACGAAACATCAATTCTTCCTTTATTTCTGTGCAAATAACACAAGATTTTTATGCCTTCTCAGTAAAAATAATTATTGAAGGGGTTTGTTTATTTTGTATCATATGGATTTTTTTGTGGAATGCCACAGTACACAACTTAAAAAATCCGTCCAGTTTTTGGAAAGWATAATCCTTCATGAGTCATTCAAAAGCTGAATTTCAGTAGACTTCAGAGAACCTGAATATTACTTTCCTTCATAAAACTTCACSAGGCTTGGTCTGAATTTCCATGTCTCAAGGAATTCTGAGAGATAAAAYGGGATAAGGAGCCAAACATTTCAGAATTCTTGAAAAATGAAAAATTTAAATTGATCTCCTTGTGATRTTTCATATTCATACATGGAAAATGGTCATTGTGGATAAGATTAAACTGCTAATTCCTATGCTATGTCTACTAATAAAACCAAATAATTGTTTTTAACTTTATGATAGAATACACATTAATATTTAGTACATGACAACAACTGAKGACTGGAAAATGCTTTTTTTTGCCTTTGATGAAGATGAAACTTATTTCAGATCTGTTGAAGTGAGTATTAGATAATTTTGGAATTGCATTGAAAGAGGAAAAATATTAAATAATTCTACTATGCTATGATTAGCTTTGATCAGAGCTACACTGTTGTTCTTATTGAGGTTGCTTGGATGTATCTTTCACTTGCAAGAAGAGAAGAGAGTGATTATTCCAGAAAGACATTCATGTTTGTGCAAAGCATTTTATAAAAGCAGAAATCAGCATTTTTTGGAAAGAATACTGTTCTCTGTACACTCAGCTTTGAGCCCTCAGAAGCCACATCAAAACCATTGCTAATTGAAATGGGGTGATAATTATGACCATTATGTCAAYAAATAAAAGCAAGAGGTGAAATTTTAAAACTGTTCCCTGAACAGGTGTGTTCAACTGAACTGAGCAGATCTCCAAACTTTAAAAGAACAAAGTTAAACCAGATTAATTGCAACCACAATTATCCTATAAAATTGCACATAGCTTGCATTTGATGAGTCAGGCTGATCCTGGATCTGGCAATAGAAAGATGTCTTGCCTCCAGGTAAAATTATCTGGGGATGGCTACCTCAAACATAGGCATTTATATTACAGACATCTGAAGTGAGGTGCAGAGGATCCCATCTGGGGGAGACTTTGTATTTCTTGCTCTTCTTCCTGTCTCTTGTACAGGAGCTGGAAAAGCCTTGGTGCCATACCCAGTCATCAAGGTGTTTGCCCAGARCCCAGATGGTTGTCACTGCCATCATTTTACAGCCTCCTGAGGTTTTTTATACCTTTCCTTAGGTGACTTTAGTAAACATGAAGAGAATAATTTTGAATGTATTGATACCTTTATATCATGAGKCAGTTTCTCCCAAAATTTCTAACACAGTTTCAGTGGCTGTTATAGCAACCAATTTATTTGCAGATTTTCAGCATCAACTAAAATTATTCATTAATTTGAGAGATTGAACAGAACCACACTCCTCAGGTTCCAAATGCTTACAAACTCATTTTCACAGTGTTGTGAGAATTGAATGTAACAAATAGTAGTGAGAATGCTGGGTAAGGAAAAATAAACCCTACAGCAGCAAGATCCCTCAATTTTCCTTTTCTCAGGYGTCTTATTCAAAAGTAAGTAGCTGTGTAAATGCATGCATGTGTGTATACGTGTCATATGCTATTTGTACACACACACACAYATATACATATACATATATATTTTTATATAAAAATTGTGTCCCACATCTTGTAGAAGCAGGCGACCTGAAGAACTGTACCGCATTTAGCTCCAGGGTGCCCAGCACAGAAAGAACATAGACCTGATGGAGCAAGTCCAGAAGAGGCCACAAAGATGATTAGGGCGATGGAGCACCTCTCCTATGAGAAAAAGCTGAGAGAGTTGGACTGTTCAGCCATGAGAAGGTTTTGGGATGGCCCTGTTGCAGCCTTCCACTACCTGAAGGGAACTTACRAGAAAGATGTGTTKTGATAGGACAAGGGGGAATGGTTTCAAACTGAGAGAGGGTAGGTTTAGATGAGATATTAGAAAGAGATTCTTCACTGTGGGGCTGGTGAGGCACTGGAACAGTTGCCCAGAGAAGTTGTGGCTGCCCCATCCCTGGAAGTATTCAAGGTTGGGTTGGATGAGGCTCTGAGCAACACGGTGGAAGGAGTCCTTGTCCATGGTACGGAGATTGGCACTAGATTATTTTGAATGTCTCTTCCAACCCAAACCATTCTATGCTTCTATGAACTATGATCGTGTTGGGGGTTAAATTTGGGGGTTTTTTTGGTTTTTTTTTTGGTTTGGTTTTGTTTTGTTTTGCCTTTGGAATTTTTTCCCTCAAGTTGCTAAGACACTAACGACTGTGATTATCGGTACTTAACTAAAGACAAAAGAAACCAGGGAAGGAAAGACTGAAGGGACAGGGGAGCTGGGGATGGGCACTTCTTCCCCTTGGCACTGGAGGAGAGAGGTCACCCAGGCTGTTTCGCCTGCTGCGAGAGGAGTTTCACTGTCACCATCTACTCTGCTCCTGGGAAAACCCACCACCCTCTGCCCGTGTGCCCGGGGATTTTCTGAGCTCTCCTCCTGTCCCACTGGAGTGGGCCCGACCCTGTCCCCGCCGTCACTTTTGCGGCTTTTGCCTACGCTGACCTCACACCGTCTGCTCAGCCAGGACATCTCTGCTGCTCCAGTCACCACTGTGGAACTGCCCATCTGCCTCATCACCAGTCTGGTTACAGCTTGGTGCCTCAGAGCCAGAGATCAGACTGCCCTGGGATTTGTGGTCCCTCGAGGTTTCCTGGTTCTGTCTTATTATTAATGCTGTAGTTGTTTGTTTGTTTATTTGTTTGCTTGTTTTGTTATATATATATATATATATATATATATATATATATTAGTAAAAAAACCCTGTTATTCCCATTCCCACATTCTTTTTTGCCTGAGAACCCCTTAATTTCAAATTTATAATAATTTGGAGGGAGGGGGTTTGCAATCTCCATTGCAAGGGGAGAGCACCGGCTTTCCCTAGCAGATACCTGTCATTTCAAACCAAGACAGATTGAGATGGAATCTAAATGCAGGGGGAAAAATTGTTATAGTGAAAAAAAATTACATTGGAAGAAMACTGATAGCTAAGGCAATATTTAGAGGAGGATGAAAAAGAAAGCATTATGTACTTGCACTTACATAAATTCTCAGCCTGTCAGATTGTGGTTTTCACATTGCTTTTACTCTTCTGTGATAYGCCTGCAATAAGGTTCTGAGCTTGTTCCGTCTGATCTGCTCTTTTTATTAGGAGAAACATTTTAACACTCTTCACCTCTGTGTTAATCTTTCCATGGATCAGTCAGCCAGGGAACAACACAGTGTTTCTTCCTCTTGTTTATGGGCTTTACTTTCAGAATAGAATACCACTAGATGTCCCCAAGTATTCCTTGAGGATATTTCATAAGTTCAAACCAGCCTACCAACAGCTGACTTAAGCTTAATTGCAGCAGAAACAAAAAGGTCAATCAGTCTTAGACTGGGCAAGGGGGAAAAGAATGCATCCACAAGAAAGCCAAACACAGCAGAAAATCATCCCTGGCTGGGTTTGGGGTGAGAGAGGTCACAGMCCACAGAGGCCAGGTTTGCACAGTCTTGTCTCCTGCCCCCAAGAAGAGGGGAGGAGGAGAGTTTTGGRTGTGTGGTGTAAYCTCTGGTCAGGTTACATCCCACACCCMAAACTCTCCTCCTCCCTTACACAAACTGGCCCAGCTATGGAACCCCCAACTGCAGGAAGGCCCCACCCATGGGACATTCACAGAAGAGGAAGCTGAGGAGGTGTCATAATCCATCAAAGATCTCCCAAAATGCTYTCTGGACTCATTCCTGAGGCCTTGCACCAGAGGACTGAACATAATSCAAAGCAATGGCACAGACCCAGAGYCTGTTGCAAGGAACTGTGTCAAACCTGCCCCACTCCCACACCCCAGGGGTGGTACCTGGGTGCTCCCACCTGGCCTGAATGTATATTAATCCATTGGATTCTATGTTTTCCAGGAAACTCTCACCACCAAGAAGACCAGTTGGAGAGGATCTTTGGGATGCCAGTGGGATCTGTGAAGTGTTGATATGTTCTTTAATCTGTCATCATCTTGCTGTTCCCCCACCTATTTTCAATTTCTTTGTCTTCCTTYCTCTCTCTCTCTCTCTCTCTCTCTCATATTTACTATTCAATAAAATCTGTACTGTTGACTTGTGCATATAGTCTTGTTGGCACCTTAATTTGGTCAAAGGCATTTCTAATATTTTTAGAACCAGCTGATAACACCTGTAAACCAGGATTACAGTGTGGCAGTGAATGCCCTGTAAAGCTTTCTTGGCTTCAGTGTGTGGTGTCCCACARCAGTGGTAATGGGATCAGATCATGCAGCAATCCCTTCAGGTGCTGCGTTTGCACCTTTCACTCATGCTCCACCATGCCTAATTCATAAGAAGGGAAAACTCTATAACTGCTGCAAAAAAATGAATCAGCAGACATAAACTGGCAATGGCTGATAATGAATTATAAAATCACTTAGATTAGAAAAGATCATGACTATCATTGAGTCCAAAAGCAACATCAAGAAAGCAACTAAAGTCTGATGCTGCTTTAGCTCTGTGTGACCTCTGCTTTGACATGGAAGGTGCTGGGCAGAGAGTGCACACTGCCACCTCCATATCCCACCACTCTTCAGCAAGACACTTGTGAATTTAAACCAAGTTACAAACTTCTGTCCTACTAATATGGACAGAACTTTGTCACATACTTGAATTCTGGTATGTGTTTAGGCAGCCTGTTGCTTAGCAATGAACCTGGGCTTCTGCAGATATATTTTGGTGATCAAAGGATGCTGCAAGACAGCAGAGAGCACAGCATCAGCTGTTTTGTACATTTAACAACTTTTCCCTACTGTTATGCTGTGAAAAGGACTTAGGGGCAAGAGCAAGGTTGCAAAACAAGAATCATTCTTCTTTYCTGTCTCATGCAGCACTGACCCATGACTCGTAGGACTGTTCCTGTCCTCAAAACATTCTTTTCCTCTAAAGTTGGTGCTTGTCTTTTAGTATTGTGCAGTTAAGTTGTCTCTTCTTTATAACTCATAATCCACTTCTTCTCCCAGCTCCTTTTCCTTTGCAATTTGCCTGGCTCATATWTGTCTTTTCACTAAAATTTTTATATTGTTTTGTCACCCTTACCTTGTTTCCCTGGAGCTCATAACTTTTGACTGCTTCAGTGCAGAGGATCTCTGCTGGACCAGGGGGATCCTTACTTGGGATGAGGGTTTCTGGCAACAATTAGCCTGGGCCATCACCACCTGGAATCCTGGAGTCCAAGCTTATATGTAGGTGCCCCTGCTCTCAGCAGGTCT
This sequence comes from Alauda arvensis, assembly GCA_902810485.1. Lineage (NCBI taxonomy): Eukaryota > Metazoa > Chordata > Aves > Passeriformes > Alaudidae > Alauda > Alauda arvensis. The sequence continues at coordinate 941,731 of CADDXX010000133.1, forward strand.
TGAACATCAGCAGTTACCTCYCCACTCTGGGGGACAGCATGAGGTTAAGCCTGCCTTGCAGTGAACTTCTCAAATCCTGCATGGCTGTCTGGGTAAACTTAAGGACACTGRATTTCATTGATGATTTGCATGGTTYCATTTRCCTTATAATCTTTCCAGCCTTTTCCCTACCACAATTTTTGTGTATTAGTTTCAGTTCTACATTTTTCAGATTTAAACTCTTTTAGGAGGTAGTGGGAGTTGAATTTACTGATAGTCAAATTTAAAGGTAACATGATGAAACACTTTGGTTTATATAAATTGTACTTGTAGAATATGGTYTTTCTGTTTCGGAAAAGCATCTTGTAAATTATACTTTTCTCCTACATAAATGTCAGTCTGTTCGCAACAAGCCACAGATTTTCATGCTAAAGGTCTTTACCTTTCTAACCTGCAAAAAATGCTTGCCATCATATTGGAAGAATTCAAGGTGAAGCTGAATTCAAGGTGAAGCAAGGTGATTAGCTATATAGAGCTGATTTTTTGCTAAGATTATTATRTGTTAGGGAAAATTTTCTCACTAGAGTTGTAGTCAGATGGAAAAGACCTCRTTTTCCCTTCCCCTCTGATGTCTTTTGAAATGTCATTTCAGAACTCACAGAGATATTTGTTAGATATAATTTACTATTTCCTTCAAAGTCTTTTCACTCTGTTTCTTTTAATACTACTGCCATTTGCCATTTGAGTATGTATTCATTTTATGTGCATTGATTTTCCAGTGAAGACTATCAGACTGATAATCTAGAAGTTGAAGAAATGTATTAAACACCTTGGGAAGATACAATGTTTTTGTCCTCACACAATCTCTGCAGAATGGGACTCAGACATTACTTGCAAGACTGAGTAAAAGCATCAGTGACAGGTGTGTCTTGGACCTCCTTTCAAAAACTATGTGTGAGAAAGCTGAATGGATCCGTTGCCTTTGWTAGAACCTCCTCATGCAGCAACTGGACTGGGATTGCTGTTCACGGACACTGCAGAATGGCCGTGACAGTGTGGGATACTTCTGAATGAGTGACTTTGATATAAATACAAATTTTTTGTCTCTGTAAGAAACTTCAGTTGAATGTTGGCACCCAGACTTCTGCTCAGTCAGAAATCTCACAAACAGCTCTTTCCGTTTGCTCTAACTCATTTGATCCTACTTACTATGACTCTAATACACTCTAATTCTGCAGCATTCAGAAATAATGGCTAGATTCTGTCAGCCTAGCTTACCTAAACCAGCTAGTCTTCAGATCTAAGCCTATATGACTCTGAATTCAAGGTTCAAAGTGTTTTCTAAAATGCTAATGCTGTCTAAATGCTTGGCCTGTGCTACCTGTCAGGGGAAAGCTGTTGTGAAATAAAAGGCCATAGAGGTCTTTTTATAAGGTCAAGCTAGAACTCTCAGATTAAGACACTTGAACCCATGTGTTCCCAGATAAAACTTTGCTAGATGTTGAATCTCCCAAAAGAGTCAGTCAGTGTAGTTTCAGTCAACAGCTTTAGAGACTGGAGTGGTTTTAAACTGACCTCTACTTAGGCAGCGACCATTTCTTAGCCAGCTTAGGAGAAGGATTCTCTATACTTGAACTTGAATAAACAGAGAGGAGAAATAGGAACTGCCCACAGAGCTGGCAGAGCAGATAGCAAGCACTGCCTCATCCCTTTCCCAGGAGCAGAGATTTCCCAGACTGAATATGATGAGTATCCTTCTGAAGGGGAGAGGGGGCCCAGTTTGCCAAGAGCAGCAGCAGAGAAAAGAGGCAASAGCACATAAAAGAGTCAGCAGCAGGGGACAGGATTCTSGAAAAACAGGTTTTAACAAAGGTCTCTGGATCTGGCTGTGGTTGCAGTGTCCTGAAACAAGGTTCCTCCTGCACACCCTAAATAAAGAGAAATCTTTTGTCTTTAGCYACAATTCATGAGTAACTGAATTAAGGAAAAGTGTAAAGAAACTGAAAGAACATAAAGTTATTTGGACAACTTGTTGAATCTGTATGGCAGTCAAGATCCCTCTTAAAAAGTCCTGGGAACTCTTGACAGAAGCAGCCAAGATTGCTAAAGAATTATTTCTTTTATATCTTGTTTTTCTTCCTGTTCTTCAGTTCATTCATTTTGCCCAAGTGACACAGTCAATCTTCCTCAATTGCTGATAAAATCAGTTACTGTTTTATTACGTATCTCCTGTTGTTTCCTTTTGGTAAGGAGTTAACTACKGGGGTAATGGTGGGATGTGAATGGTCCACAACTCCTCAAACTACAGGTTTGCACTGTGGGAATGCTCAGAAATCCTGGTTTACCCAGCTACTGGAGCTACAAGATTCACCTGAGTCTTCCTTGGGTCTCATCTAGCCCATATGGCTGGATCTCATCCACACAATAATTAGTGTGGGGAGAACTCTAGACAGGCAGGGATAAAGCCTAAGATAAAAACAGCTTGTGGCAAAAGCATTGATCTAGATCTTGGAGATCAGAAGCACCCTGAGGASGTCTCAGTTTAGGAGTCAGCAATGCAGACTGGGAGCTTACAGACTGCCCTCTGTCACTTCTGCCTCAGAGTGTGGTAACAGAACCTCAACAGCACAGASAGGATTTTGGAAAAATAGGGAATTYACTGCAGTTATAAGAGGGAAAGGAAAGCAGGAGTAAGGTGCTGAAATGATGTTTAGCTAATTTAATTTTTTTTTAGTTGACCTAGTTTTCAAGCAAAAATACAAATGTCTTCTCAGGTTCCTTATCATTAAGGACMTACACAGGTTCTTTGCTGATTCAGGACCCTGTGGCTGTGAGAACTACATTGCTCCACTTATACGAGGGAAGAATTAATTCTAGTTATATGAAATCAGGGGGAAAATAGTAAAGGTTTTCAATAATGGAGATTGTCCTTCCATTCAAATTCAAATTTCATATGAGAAGAAAGGTTTTAGGTCTACCAAAGWAATTTGTGAACTTTGGTATTAAATTTCAATTTTTAAAATAGAAATGTACTGATCATTCATTGCAGAAGTCAAATTCTCCTTCATTTATTGAGAGAATAAACAAACAAACTAAATACCAACAAAAAAGCAGCTACAAAATAATTTTTGTAAACGTAGAAGTGCTTGAACACCATGCTGTTTTTTATGTTTTCAAAAGAAATTAGCAAAAGAAATCAGTTCAGGTTGATCTGAAACACACTAGAAAGTAATTTTTAGGTTCAGCCACCAAACTGAAAAATCAATTATTTTCTCATGTCTGATTAGGATTGTAAGAAAAAAGCCTTAAAGAAGAGGGGTAGGAACTATTTTCCACAGCTCAGTGTTCTCTCTATTTTTTTTTCCTGCTGCAGTATTCCTCACAGGCATTGCTCTGTCCCTTTCTGTTACAGTTAGTTATGCAGGCTCCAGTGCACCTTTTCCAGTTATCAGCAATACACAGTATCCAAGCTGCCTCTCCTTTGAGCCCCATTATTAGACACAGAAGGATCTAAGTAGCTCCTTTTTGCTCACGGGCAGGAGGTGATTTTGCATGCACGGCTGCCTGCTTTCAGTGGGTGTGTGCCTGCTCCATGGATGATAACCTCTCTGGGAGTGCATATTTCAAGAGTAAAACTTAGCTTCTGATGTATCACTAACACATGCTTAACTCACAAGTTCATGACTTAACCTGGGCTGCTACTGGATTAAAAATATCAGTTCCATATTTTATTAATGACATTGACAGGGTACTCATGTTAGTGGATCTGTTTCTTGATGCTAATATTCTTGGGCAATCTCTTTTGCTTAACTAGGACCTTATGGAAGACCTGTACCAGGAGCACTCTATTTTCAGCTAGGCCTTTTCACTAGTGATAYTTACCATYWCAAGATGGAATTATCATCACTTTGGCCCTGTGTTCTGCACTCGAATCTCTTTTATGTAGCATGGGTTTCCTTTCCACACAGTTGCTTTYCATTTCTTCTAAATGAAGTTGGGCTGCTTGTTTTGGCACTTCTTATAATCTCTGAAAGGCTTTACTTAAAAGTACTTTCAATGCACTCTGCATTTTCTGCAGTCTGGTTTCTACTTTTGTCCCTATGATTTAGAATGGAAATGATGTTTGTTTTATTGCATAATGTGCACTTTTTCATAGTACCATATCAAATGAGCTTTTAAAGAGAATCCCCCAGTTGATAGTATTGGTGATAYCTGGTTTGTGACTATACCAAAACAYTTCACATCATTGCATTTAGAAAATATAGAGCTCATGTATCTATTTTAACACTGACTTAATATGGGACTGAATTATCTGACAGTGCCTTTGAGTTACCTGTAATGAAATGCACTCTCTACACAACTGAATTAGAGTTGAATACATTTTTAAGGACATGGGAACATGAGGAGATATGCACTCCTGTATAAGTCTCTTCCAATATGTTCTCTTTTTTTGCACCTGTTGTTTTGTTCTAAACCTAAAACAAATAGCTACAAARTAATATCAGTGCAATTGTCACCTATTTTGGAGGATAAAAATAGAAACTCTCCCCACATCCTGTTCAGCTTTTAACTCTGAGAAGAATATCAGGTTTTAGACCACAGTCTCCATGAAATCTCTGTGAAAACATTTTACCCTGGTAGCCAGATTCTGAGCATTAATGAGCTCCTCCAAGCCTGGGTCGGGGCTATAAGCAGTTTCAAGCAGTTTTTGCCAGTGACTTTCCTGAGGCATGAGCCTGACAGCACAGAGAGAAGCCCTATGGACTGAAGTGATAAAAACAACAGCATAGTTGCAATGTCTACTGGAGTGAGCCAACTACTAGATAACTTCCAGTACCTTTCAAAATAGGTACAGCACCTCAGATCAGAGGGTTGAGTAAAGAACTGATTTCCTGGAATTTATTAGATTAAAAGAACTGCCTCTTTTCTTAATKCTCATAAAAACACTATCTATTGCATATTTTACAGTAGCAGCAACTTTGCATAAAGTGTCCATAAATATCTTTTTCTAACAAAGTCTTACAATATTTTCTCTTGATTAATTTAGTTTCAGCCCTCTCTCCTGTGCTGGAAGCAGCCACATTTCCCCCTGAAGCTATGGACTGATTTGAAAGGTTCCCCAGGACTCTGCTGTGCGGGGTCTTTCTTTGTTACCTGATCCTGGAAGAAGGGGTGTTCTCTGTGTCTGCCAGGAAGAACTTTTTCAATAGAGTGCTTGGCACTCCCAGGCCCTGGCTGACCCTTCCAGCCTGGCTGAGGGCATTTAGCACCATTTCAGAGTGCACCTCATGGGGGGAGTATTGGACTGATGCTTGCATACTTTACCTCCAGAGACTGCACATGAGCCAAATTTGTCAACTTCCCTTGKCCTCAACTGTAGCACTGGAAAGATGATGGGGAAAATTAATGAAAGCTTATTTGAGCAAWCAAAAATCTCAAATTCTTAATATCAGGACTTTAAACAAAATGTCAAAGGTAAGAAATGAAACAGCAAAATGTAATTMTAATTCACCTCCAACCAAGGCCTCATGTCTCACATSTCTCCCCACYGACTCCTGGAGAAGAATTTCAAGGTTTGAAAATCATGTRYARCAGCAGGGTCTTCCTCTCTCTGTRCCTCCATCCCTTTCTATGCAAATTAGGAATTCATTGCTTCCTTGAGGACRTCCCTAACATTCTTCAAATTTTTTCAATGTTGCTACAACATGTCAAGCCTATGATATGTCATATCATAAGGAGAATTGAATGTATTTACATTCCTTTACACCAATCTCATCTTTCTCTTTCAATGCCACGTTTTGTATTTGAGCTCTGATATAAGTACTTTACATTTACTGTTAATTTGGGTATGGAAGACCCTTGTTCACAAGCTCCAGGTAAGTTTGGTTCTTAAGTGTGTACTAAATTTTAAGCCGAAGGAGAGTAGTGCATTCTTGCAGTATTTTATTTTCATAGGGTTAAGGTCAAGAAGGTTTCAAACTAGTCTCTCACACTTATATAGCTGAAACCTGTGCAGAAATAGAGGTCCTAGCTTGAAAAATCTTACATAAAGTGTCACAGATCRTGCTGAGACAGAAGACAAAGGACAGAGGACAAGGACAAGGACCTCATTTATTGAAAGTCAGTACCTTCACAACTTCTSGTGCCTACCTGSACCTTGTCACCTACAAYTTGGTGAACCATGAAACAAKATCATAATCAAAATATYTGTAACAATGCTTTGAAATAGAATTGTTGTTCCRGGATCAGTTATTAAGAGTAATTGTAATAATGTGATCAGCATAATATTTAAATATAAACACATGTTCCAGTATCACATAGAATTAGGCCAAATCCATAACAGACAAATGGAATAATGCTCACCATGGATGGATGCCAGAGTACAAAAATGCCCAGTCTCAAAAGAGGCAGCCTCTGTTCTGCTGGGGACAGTRTGCCATGAGGGTCACAGCTGTCTGGGGTAACTATTTCTTTCACTACTCAAACTACACTGTGGGAATATTGAAGAAAGATGGTGACCCCACTGAGGGCATTCAGTGTTATTTAACTGAACCAAGACACGTAGGCTCAACAGGTTATTTAGCATAACAATCCTGAAGTTCTTAGTCTCTCTAGAGGGTACAATATCTTGTAAAGATAAAACTTTTATTCCCCTCACTCACCTCCCATATAAGCACTCTCACATTGTCAAATACATATATTTAAATTTTTGARTCTTTAAAATGGCAGAATAAAGCCAAGGCCCTGTTTTCCAGTCAGTCATATCCCAGAGTGCTGGCTGGCCATCTGCTGCCATGTACTGCGGGAAGCACAAGTGTGGAAAATGGCATTTCCAGCAGTCCTTGGGGGAGGCTTTGCTATATTGGGGTCAAACAGCTTTTTTCTGGCTTCATGCAGATTATGCATACTGGGGTATACCACGGTTCTAGTAATTACCAAATAGCTTTTGTTTAAATGACAAACATCCACCTGTATGCATATACTGTTTCGTCTATGTGAGAATCCAGAAGCAGATGGCTTCTACCTCAATTTCTATCTTTAGGGAGTTACATTCCTTCACTTACATGTGAAGAAGGTATTTTTTTTCAGGAAAGTGAATTCACTACACTCTGAGGCCTTATGCTGGTATTGCACTGCTAAAATACATCACACATTTCCATAATGCCCAGAAAGTACTCAGTGACTGCTCTTGTAGCAAAGTCCCCTCAGATTTTATCATGGCTCCTCATCTGCCAGGATTTTTCTCTTCTCTCCTTTACTAGGCTTGAGATAGACCTCTTCCAGTAGTGGTTTGGAGTGGCTTCCTATGAAAGCCCTACTCAGGAAGGGGAGGAATGGATTACCCCAGACATCTATACAATCCTTCTCCTCAAAGATCTCAGTGTAACCAGCGAACAAAAACACAAAACCAAAGCAGAATGCTTGATTTTTCTTTCTCTCCACACATTTGTATTCCACAGAACTTAAAGAAAACACCTCCTAAATCCCTTCTGAATAATTTAGCTTGAAATGTTTACCCTTTGACAAAAAGGCACAAAATAACTAGGAAATACAAAGTCCTGAAACCATTCCCAGAGGCCACCACTGCATACACTCTCTACTTATTTCAGTTCCTTTATGCCAGGCAAGACCTTACGCTTTCTGTTCAGGGCACAGGAGAATACAAAAGATACTCAGCTCTCCTTCCTCATGGGAATGGGAATCTCAAGAGAAGAAAAAGAGGACCAGTTCACTGTGCAGGAAGCTAGCTTACAATGAAAGTAATTCTCCAGTGTGCCAATAGATGTCTAACATAGCTTCTCTTTTCATATAAGGAGAAAGTTGCACAGCGGTACACATTTTTGATTTTCATTTTTAGTATGCTTATTATTTTTATGATGATTAATCACCATAATCTATGACACCACCTTCTCATGACAGAAGAATCTCCCCTTCTCCTGACCTCCTTCATGTAAGTATCTGAGCAACAGGCTCAATAGTAAAGTCAGAAAACACATAGTATATAACAATGTGATAGATCAAAAATGAATAGGCTTAATGTATTGGCTTCCAAGAAACCAAAGACCAATCTGCTGAAAGCCCCTGGGGATGGATAAAAGTAGAAGTAATCTGTACTGATGGAATTGAGCCAAGAGGCTGAGCTAGGTGAGGCACATTATGACTGTTAAAAATTGTTATTAAAAAACCAACTGATTCAGAACATGAAATGGAAATCTAAAGCTTAGGTGACTAACAAGAGAAAACAGGAAAGAAGAAAACCTTCTCATTATATCTTAAAAGTAAATGAAATGGAAATGAAAGGATGAGTTGAGTACTTACCATGAAAGGGAAGGCAGTAACGACCAGAGAAATTCAAAGTATTTTTTATTTCAAGTACAGCAAAAAGGTTAAAATATTGGTTAAAATAATTAAAATGAAAAACAGATGTAAAAGCCTAGGCTCAAAAACTTTTGAGAATATTTTAGTTATTCTCAAATTTGGGAGTTCCTAATGAAGTGTATTATAGCAACTCCCAAACTTGCAGTGATTTTCTTCCAGAAATCACGGCATCCAAGGAAACCTGATGGCAAAGATACTTCCAATTTTGAAAAGGGTAGAGTAGAATTATAAAAACATGTAATTTTGATAGCCTGGAAAAATCAGAATCCAATGATTAAAAGCAGTTTGTAAGTATTCAAAGGATAACAATTAAATGAGAAAAGTAGACAACCGATCTTTCTATAATTAAACATTAATCCACTACAATTTCTTTCTTCTCRAGAGAAGTCATGTCACATGCAGAAAAAGGGGCAACGGCAGGATTTGTTTTGACTTTTGGCTTTTGAGATCTTTCCATATGGCATTTTCTCTCAAGGAAGTCATGTATACATGATCATTTTGGCAGGTTCACAGATAAAAGCACACATCTTCTCTAGAGCTATTTGTCAACCATTACTTATTATGTCACACTCCCTAAGGCTCTCTCTTGTGCTCAGTATTCTTCAGTGTTTTTTAAGAGYTTGAATAGTTTTTAGATAGTTTGGAAAGAACTTTAATGAAAAACTGAATGAGTACAAAGGTTCACTGAGTAAGATCTTAACCAGCTGAAGAATCATCTGGTATAAAAAAGAGAATTTCAATAAAGGTGAAATTCAATTTATTGCTTCTGGTGTTTTCATGCAGAAAAGAGCATTAACTGATTGGCAGCAATAACAGAAAGGACCTAGAAGTTAGAAGGCTTAATAGGCTAATTCTGAATCAACTATATCATGCTGTTGTAAAAAACATGTCATTTTGTGTGGTTAGGAAGGTCACTGTTCTGCTGTATATGCCACTGGTGAGGAGTACTATATTGAGGTGGGCCATCATATTTTAAGATGGAGTTGAAGGAAATCTAGAGAAAGACAGGAAAAAAAGGGTTCAATAAACTTGACCCATAAAATGCTTGGAAAGATATGGTCATGCTTAACATGCATATGAGCAAACTAAACAAGGGAGGAAGGACAAAAAAGCCTTCCAATCCTTTAACACTTCTTTGTATTGGTTTGGTTTTAGCAGAATAATTCTGTTTTGCACTCCAAGTCCACAGAGGGTAGGGTAAAAAATAAATAGATTACAGTATGCCTTTTTTTTTTTTTTTTTTTTTTGGAAATACTTTAGAATCTTAAGGTGAGTAAAGAATTAGAAAAGATAGCATTGTGCAATTTTAATACCTAGAAGATTACAGGTGTGTTTAAATAAACACTTCTGAAGAATTCTCTGTGTTCACTTGATCATGTTGCAATCAAGGTACCCTTTCTCAACCTTTGTTTCTGAGGAAAATTCTTTTCATGTTCTGTGTATACAAATGGTTAGCAACCACTGTAAGATCATCATGCTGGATTCAGCCCTAAAGACATCCCAGTGCCTGCTGGGTGTAGATGTGGAGTTTGTCCAGACAGCTCCCTGCAGGTCATTGCCTTGCTACAAGCATACACAGGCTGGCAAGTTTAACAGCCAGGAACTGTCTTCTGCCAGCCTCCTTCAGACCCAGCTGTAAACCCCCCCTTTTTAGTGGGCCACCCACAAGGCTCTTTCATGGCTGTTATAGTCCCCTTTGCCAGAAACATATAGTTTCTCTTGCCAGCGCTGAGCCTTTCATCCCAATATCCAAGAACCAATCTCTCTTTCTACAGCCAGCTCCCAGTCTATTTAACTTCTCCCTGCTACTCCAAAAGCCACATAGCTTCTGGCTTTCTGCAAATGTTGGTGATATTTCCCTTTCTGTGCTGGAAAAGCTCCCAAACTGTCTTATGGATATGCACCAAAACTGTATTAAGCGAGCCTGGTGGCTCATTTTGGTGAGTGATTTCAGGGAAAACTGTGAACCCCCACTGCAGATTAGAAATTGGCTGGGTTGAGAAACTGTCTTGGTGGGCTAAAAGYCTCCTTTGCCAAATTTGGCACCCTAAATCTGTTTATAGATAACATATCTGATTTCTTAAAGAGTCTGGGACTTCAACATTGTAGCAGGTAACTTGATGTTAAAAATAGATGGTTTTTAAGTACTGGTACAAAAAGCAGATTCTTTGAAAACAGACCTTTAGAAAATAAGTCAGATGTCCTATTTCAGATGTTCTGCACAGGTAAAACTTTCTTGAAGGCACTAGAATTTCCCAAAGCATGTTTCATGGCTTTAATGGAGGTTTCAGGTAAGAAGTCAGTAAGCAGAAGTATTAAACAATGACATAAAAATCTGTCTTTTGTTTGAAAATTGAGGTCCTTGCTGCTCTAAAAACATTTGAGTATGAAGATGCTGATAATATAAATGCTTTTATTAATTTTAGYAAATTTTAGTGCTAGTAAAGAAATGCAACTATAAAAAAGATAACTAACATACATCCTAGAGATGCCTTTTTACAAAAGCAATATTTGGCTGTTATTTAATATTAAAATAAACACCAGGGCAGGGAGGCTGAGGGGAAAAAAAGGATATTTAGTTAGAAAAGTACCTGGGAATCAGGAAAATCCTTTATCTATAAATTTAAGAAAATTATGTTAAAGTGTAATTCTAAATCCAGGAGATTATGACAAAGCACCAAAATGAAAAMATTTTGCTTTCATTCTCTGTGCTGAGGACTGTAACTSAAATACACAGGGTGAAGTAGCTGGGCCAGGTCTTATATCAGATCTCCATTTCTACCCACTCCAGAGCTTTCCAGCCTTGCAACAAGWGTACCTGAACAAGATGTGCATCAGCTTTGCTGTCAGTGCAATCAATGGGAAGGCAAAAGTACTAGAAATCTATCAGCTGTTAATGYACTGCCCTCTTCTCTCATGYATGGATTTTTGTTCAAATATCCTGTATAAAAGGCTGGATTTCTATTCACTGGCCTGAACCAAGGATGACCACCGAATTTGTTGGCATGAGACTCATTCAGCTGAGATGGGAAGTGAGATCTGTATATCAGAGTATATCTACATATATTGCAGGTTTTATATGCTGGGCAGTGTAAAGAAGAATTTACAAGCCAGAAGTTGTTGTTGAAAAGCTTTGAAATGGATTTGGGGAAACAGTTTGTTGAACTCCTATAATCAGAGAATTCYTCTAACCTACTTGCTGTGGCATGTATGTTTTAAAGTGTTTAAATCTTTACTCTTACCCAGAATGGAGAGGGAAGAGGGAAAGTAATTCCACCCAATCACATGAAGTGTAACCTATATGGAAACTACAAAGCACTTTCCAAATATAAAGTCTCCAGCACTGTTACCTCTTCTTGTTCTTCACTGCATGTGAGGATAAGTACACATGCACTGATATGGAGAAGAAGCCTTCCAGCCAACTGGTTCTGGTTCTGCTAATGTGATTACATATTTTTGTTTGTTCTTTTTCAGAGCTAAAAGTCAGGTGAGAAGGTGTGTGAGACAGAGAAGGAAGAAGATAATGACAATCCATATTCTTTGTGACTGCAACAAAAGCTGGCTTCAAGCAGGCCCAGGAAGTCCACATCAATTTCTATTTCTCTGCTTCTCCTTATGCTCCAATTTGAGACATCTGAAAATTGAAAAGGGAGCTAATCTTGCCAAATTAAAGAACAAAAATGAAAACAAAACCAAACAAATGCACACACAATGCCACATCCT
>CADDXX010000133.1:953856-992831 GCA_902810485.1 Alauda arvensis
AAGTCAAAAATCTTTTCCTTGTGGTAGAAGTATTAATATATAGGTGTTACATACTAAAGTTACCCCACAGAAGTTTTAGTGGTTTTAATGGTAAACAATGCTAGGAGTTGCTTACCATTAAAGAAGCATCTTTAAATAATAATATGCAGGTGCCCTGCCTAGCTCCTAGCTGCAGCTCCAGGCAGTTTCCTGTTGATCCTGTGCCACATCTGCCAAGCTATGTACATACACTGTCATGCATACCAAAGAGCCTCAAACTACATGGAAGGCATGGAAGTTTGGGCAAATTATTTGACCTCTAAGATCCTGAAAATCAGAGCTAACAGAAGTTTTTTTAGACTATGTTTCAAAATAATGGAGACAAATCTTCATTTTCAGTAGCAATTTATCACATTTTAAATAGGCAGGAGTAAAATAGGCAGGAGTAAGACAGATGGCGTGTTTCTGTGTTGACAACAAACTGCCCTAAAATGTCAGTTGCACAAGTTTTCAATAGCTGGAGTCCTGTTTAGACTCATTCAGTGGTCTCTATAGAGAAATTTGGATTACATGTCTATATGTGTTTATAGAACATATTTAAATTATAATTTTAAATATTTGTTTTTTGTGATTTTTAGTGATATTTAATATTTAAGTATTACAKATGGGATTCATTTGGTTATTTATAACTTATGACATCTACACATGTGCTCTACATGTGCTATACACACTGAACATTTAATATTTAAATATCTGAAATTAGGAGAGTTAACTCTCAATTTCTTCTTGGAGGTTTTCAAATAATCAAGGTCAAAAATCATATATGAATTCTGAGAGACACTGTGAAAAAATAACAAGGCTTCAGGTAGGAGAACATATTGAATGCTTGGACCAGAGAGATTTCCCTGGTGTCACTCCTTTCCTGAGTGTTCTGAAGAGCGCATGCATAGAGTAAAGTATATTACTGGAATTTTTTCTGAATACTGAAAATGGATATACATTTCTGTGTGTGTTCATTTCAGTYAATTACTCTTTTTTTCATTCTCTGAAAATTTTGGAAAGACAGCTAACACTACTTAAATGCTTTCTTAATATTGCCTTTATTCAGTGTCAGACATGGCTGTAATTTTACAGCAAGACCATATTATTGGGAGAAAGGAGGGCAATACACAGGACAGGAACTGCACTGAAATACAGTCAGATTCTGGAAAGATTTGAGAGACATTTCTGCAAAGGAAGAGATAAATTGTCACTGGTTGGAATAATTATCCCTAAGTTCCACAGAAGTAAGAGAAGTAAGGGTTTTGTCATGGTTTAACCCCAGTTGGTGAGTGAATTCCAGTTTGTGCACCATCCTTTCCTCCTCCAGTGGGAAAATGGACAAGTAAAATAGGAAAAATTGTGGGTCCTGGGCCACTCCCCCAATTTATATACTGGACATGATGTTGTATGGTGTGGAATATTTTTTTGGCTGTTTCAGGTCAGCAGTCCTGGACATGCTCCCTCCCAGCTTCTTGTGCAGCTCCTTGCTGTCAGAACACAGGAAACTGCTTTGGGTAAACACTTAGCAACAACCCAAACATCAGTGTGCTATTAAAATAATTCTCATGCTACATCCAAAACACAGCACTGCAGGAGCTACTGAGAAGAAAATGAACTCTATCCCAGGTGAAAGTGGTACAGTTCTCAAAGCAATAAATTTTCTTTCATAGTGGCTTCAAGTGTTCCAAATAATTGGTAAAAATACAACAGCTGTAACATGTCAGTCGATGCAAGTTGTGACATGAAGCACTAATTTTGATCAGCTGGTTTATCTTGTGGTATTGTGAGATCTGCATGTTGGAAAAAAAGAATCAGTCAAGCACATTATGTAAGGTTTGTACAAGACACGCTGAAACACACCCAGCCCAACCCAGGAGAACCTGTTGATCATCCTATAGCAGCAAAACAAGAAAATTGCTTGGGCAAGTTATGGGTGTGCAGTTTATCAGTACAGCCTGCCTGAGCTTATGGAAGCAAAGCAATGGTCTTGTAGGAAAAGGATCTTCTGTGAATCAAGACTCACAGAGGACAACCATCAAACCACACCAAAATATAAAGAGTAGATTTATTTCATTGCCTTGCTAAAAAAGAAGGTATTTCATTAYCTTCATGTGGCTGAACCACATGGGRRGACGCAGGCTCCCTTCCCCTCAGTTCCTCCTAGCARGCAGTGTGGGGGGCTCCTGCCACCTCACCATGGCAAAAGGCTTCACATGTGTTCTTTGAGAGTCTGTTAACCCTCCACAGGAATTTTCCTCTCCAAACAGGAGGCATRAGAAATGCAGTTTTCCCACAACAACAATTTTAGCATCCTCAGCTGCAATGTCACTGTGAGAAAGACTATTCCTTCTTCCTCACCAAATCTACCAAACCCTGTCCTCCCAAGAGACCTTATAAGTACTCACCTTTTAATACACACATTGACTTCTTTAAAAATGGTCATCCTCATAGCAAAGTAATAAGTAACTAAAACAGCTCCACAAGACTTTAGTTTTATTTACACACTTGTTCTTCATTAGGAAACCAATCAAAACCAACCAATCAGCCAATCTTTTGTCTATCTGAAACTACTTTTTCCGGTGACTGACTGTGATATCTACAAAAATGGAACTGCATTCTGACTGAGAATTACTTATAAACACATCTCAGGTAACTCTAATTAGGAACTCCTCAGTTAATAATTTGGTTATTTTATCTTTTTCCCRTAGTCAAATCACCCAAAATTCATTTATGCACCTTTTTTCTATTTTAAATTTTAAAATGAAAGCTTTTTGCAATTCAAATTTATTCACCAGATACTTCTTGTAAATAATTTTTCAATGTAGACTGCTGGCAGGAATATGCTAAATCTGAACAGTGCTAGAACATGCTTATCACGTGATGTTCCTTTCTTGCCCAAGCTGAATGAGTAAAACGTAGAAATAGCTTTCTTCACAAAGAAGAAAACATACATGTATTTGCTATTGCTTCATTAGAAATCCATAGTTAAACTCATCATTCTTGTTTGAAACAGCATCTAATGGGAAATAAATAAAAGAAAAATTAGGCAAAGCATCTTCAATCTGACATTTTCATGAATATGCATAGAATGCATGTGTATCTTTGTTCAGTTCTTACACCTGGATTCAGCCAAAACCAGTGAAAGACAACCATGGAAGGACTTGGCATTAAATGACATTACATTACATTCATGTAGACTTTAGTCAGTCAGATTAATTGCTGTTGTTTCTGGGGTATGTTGAATTGAGAAAATCTGTGTATGCAGTTTGGCTCATAAAATCACTCTCAYGTTACCTTCTAGGACCCATAAAAGACTGACATTTGCAAAACCCTGCTCTCCACAGCATCACAGTAATCCACCTCTGACCTATTTTTGTATTGTGTTTCTAACAGCTGGACTGCCCTTCATCATCCTGAATAGGCATGTTTACTGAAAAAACAGATGTTAAACGGCAGTTTTCAGCCTGTCTCTGATTACCTTTTAGTATAAAACTACCACATATGATGCTGTAAGTCCTTCCTGCCAATTAAATTGTATTTTCTTAGTATAGGCATATCTTCTGTTCTTATGCAGTTTTGAAGTAGAATATAACAATGTGGAAGATTAAGTAAGAACATTAAAAACCCCTTAAAAATCTCCCACTACATTTTTTTTCTAGTAACATCARTAGAGGCCAATAAGAAKTCAACATATATTTTCTGAAAGGGAAGCTGTTGATTTTTGATGTATAAATRGAAAYACATGAAACCATGCTATTTTTATGATTTTTCCCATTCCTCACAGATGACTCCCTGAGCAATTCAACTATAATGCTACAATACCTGTGGAGAATTTRCTGTCTAATATGTGAAGTAACTATAATTCAACAAACAGTTTGGTACAAAATTGTGGCAAAGGTGACAACTGCAATTCTTATTTTCTGATAGTAGAATATTTTTAAACTGTGGTAAACTGAAATGAAGAAATAGAAAAAGATTTGCATACTTGGAAAATGAATCTATAATGAGTTAGAAGCACACAGCCATGGCTACATACTTGCCTGTGACCTAATCTGGACACATGGGCAGTGGAGTCTCAGTTCCCCCAGGATAAACTCTGGCACCAGCACTTGCTGGAGGCCCTGGCTGGAAAGCAACTTTGCAAAAAAGGACCTGGGAATCCAGTGGTGCATGACTGAGCACTGGGTACAGACTGCCCAGAGCAGTTGTAGAATCTTTCTCCTTGGAGATAATTCTACAACTGCTACAAAAGCCATCTGGACAAAATCCTGGGCAACCTGCTCTAGGTGACYCTGCTTGAGCAGGGAAGCTGGACCAAATGACCTCTAGACACCCTTTCCAACCTTAACTGATCTGTTACTGTGTGAAAATATTAAAGAAAAAGGCAAAAAWTATATAGCCCATTGACTTACACAGGAGAAAGGGTACACATTTTGGGAATGTGAAATATATTTAAGTATTCACCAGTCCCAGGCGAAAGAAATAAATGACTGCTATCATCTGCAAAAGCAAATTATTTTTAACAGAKATTCTAAAACAGTGAAGAATTTCACATTAATAATTTCTTAAATGAAAGGGTTGTCTGTCACAGAAACAGACAGAAAAGGTTTATGTACCTGAAAAAGTGTAAAATGATGGTCAATAGCAAAGGTGTTAGTATGAATTTTGGTGTATTGTGAAAACTTTTGGAAAAGCATKTAACAGGGCTACACTTCCTTACTATTTCTAAAAGCAACAAAGGGAATGTGGTTCTTCAGAGATCTTGCAATAAATAAGAAAACAATCACTATCTATGTTTATTGCCATGAAAACATCTATTATTAAATTATTCAGAAGAAACTACTGGATTAAGATATCTAAAAACTGTAATCATATGACATTCTACACATAAGAGCCTGTGGAATATTCCTAAATGTGGATTATAACACTGATGTGAATTTGGCACTACCCATGTGTGCCATGTCCAGATTGAACCTTGGCTTGAATATGGGGATTTTTTATGCTTATGTACCAGAATGGTATCCAAAGGATTGGTGATACAGGTAAAAGAAAACTCTTTGTCGTGAGATAGAGGAATTAAAGAGAAAAATGTTTTTCTCCAACTGTTCTGCACCAAACCAGCATCTGAGACTGCTGGATTTCTCCAAGGGCAGAACAGCTGCCTTTGATAACTACCATAAGTTAAAAGTGCAGAACAAGAGGAGAACTAACACTGACAGAGGAATGCTGGACAGCACAGAAGGGACATGAATTCCTACAACACGAATTTATGTCTAGTGCTATATTCAAAATCATCCTCATGAATTTGAACTACATAGATTTAATTTCTTTCTCTATTTCAGGTTTTGCAGCTCCCACTGAAGTGATTCATAAGATACTTTTATAAAGCCTCTCATAGTGCAGCCATATATGCYCCAGGTGGGCTTGCTGTTAGCACATTTCCCAAAGTTTATATCACGTCACTAAATTTTACTCATGTAGTTAGTCACATCAGGAGAGAGTCCAGGGAAGAAGTAGAACTCCTTGCTTGAGAGTAAGAAAGAAGCCATGGGTGTGGTGGGAGCTTGCACATTAATCATGAAAGAGCCTGGATTTCTCAAAGGACACTGAAGCATATAAAATGAGTGTTGAAAAGAAGACAACCCAGATGAGGGAATTCTGATAGATTTTTTGTGTTATTATATTTTCCAGATTTGTGTATGTTTGCAATACATGGAATATATTTATTTTTTGGGAATCCTGTAAGGTCTTGTATATATATATATATATATATATACACAAGATATATATATGTATATATATACTTTCAGTTATTGTGGTGTGGTCAAGAATAAATCCAGAGCCTTGGATAAGGAATAGCAAATTGCAAGAAAGCTTAAGAGCACTCATGACTTAAGTTTAACACTGATATGTTCCCAGGCTGAAATTTTGTGTGATGKCGACATTCTACACTGAGCCATGAAAATGTATTGGTAGACTTTGATACTTAACACTCCCAAATTATCTTGGCAGAAAAGTATAAATTCTGCTTTATGAGTTCAACACCAAACCACTTCTCCAGAACTGCAACTGGGAAATAATGAAATGAGAAAATAAGGTGTAAGGTGAYTGATGTTGATGTAACAGTTTCAGAATCAGACCTCCATTAGAGACTCTAAGGAAGAAGGTTTTGTTTTCCTCCTCCCCCTAGAGGTAGCTGTGTAGATTTGGACATTGATTTTAGTGGCAGAAATTATTATACTTTATAGAAAATGCTTTTTATTTCCCAGTATAAAAATCACATTACATGAGAACAGAACTRTAACATGGTAACAATCATGCTCCTTCAGCATCACATTTGAATGCCACTGCGTTACCTACTGCATACTGATGATTAGCTATTTTTAACATCATTGATAATTAACAGTTGGCAAAAAATGGGAAAGGGAAACAAAATGATTCAAATGTTCTTCAGTACTATACTTTTGGTATAACAGAAGATTTACTCAGGTCTGTGAGTGGGGGATAAAAGATGGACCTTAATCCTTGCTCCAGGCAATATGCAGGCTAAGTCAAACAGGAAGGTGCARCATGAACTTTTTATCTTGTATGCAAGATATGGAGAGAAGAAGTGCCACATCCATCCCTGAAGGTCTACACTCTCTTTCAAAGCACTAGTTAACTCTTAATACAGACATATCATGGCAAAATTGCTTTCTGGAAAGACATATTAGAAGATAAAGACAGAGRGGTGAGTAATTGAAATATAATTTAATAGCACAGATATGATCTGTATGGTGCAATTTGCCCTCAAGGCCCAAGAATGTGACCAAGAAGATGCAGCTTCAGATACCAGAATGGGAGCTAGTCCCTTCTGTGTATATATAAAACATTATTTTTCAGCTTAAGATTTGTAATAATATTTGGAGTTAGAGCTTTTGCCTTTGCAGTGGAGTACACCTATCACTGCACACAGCTATTCACAAAAGCTGCTCTTCATTTGCAGCTTACATAACATTGCAGGTGTTTAAAAGCCATTGTGTGTGATCTTTAAGGGTCAGTGCACATATTTACAGTTTTGCTGCACAAAGATTTGTTGTTGAATGCAATTTTAGGTCATAGTACTAACGCTCACTTCAGCTCAGGTCAGTAAAGAGAAAGAATGAACTTGGAGATGTAAGTATTATAATAAAACCAGATTGTAAACAGAAGCAAACTTCATATTATTTATTTGAGGTAAAWCACAGATACATCGAGTCTTAAAACAGAATCTTTCAGAATATTATGGACAGGAACAAGGTTAATATAGAAATCTTTTTTCAAACTTAAGTATAGCTAAAGTAATAATGGCATTTTAAAGAATGTTTATAGGTGGACTATTCACTGTAAGATGTCTTTTTCTATRATAAAGATGATGGGGTTTAATTTTTCTCCATGTTGCATCATAGAATGCTATTCAATATAAAGTTACAATGTCTATTTAAACATTACATGCCAAAGAAGGCTCTTAAGGGAGCCACATGATTCCAATAGTATCATAACTGGAATTGGATAAGAATTTTCCTTTATATGATAAAGAATCTAAATGTCTTTCTTGAATACATTTATTGTAATTATTATATAAGTTTCTTGGCATTGCATGATTCATATTATCAACGCGTGGTTGGAACGTTCCTCATTGTGTTCCACATAAGCACAAAGCAGTGCTATATTTTAAATTTTTGGTGCTTGGGTTAAAGGTGACTGGATTTAAGAAAATGAATGCGCTTCATGGATGTAGCATGAAGCGCATTCATTTTCTTACAGGAGCACAATGACCTTTTACACTTAAAAAAGAAGAGTTCATATTTAAACCACAAGCAAAACCAAAAATATCCAGAAGACAAAGAACAGGAGAATATTTTTTATGTATTAGCTGACCCACAACATTAAATTTCTCTTGCCCTCTTAGGAATATCTATATTGACCAAAATGCCCATTTGTTTTCACGTTAAAGSTATAGAAAAAAAAACCTAAAAAGAAATAAACACAATGGAAAACAAAGCTAAAAAAAAAATCAGTTCAAGTTACATGATGTAGGAATGTGTTGTGTTCATGTCAGAGCAAATGTTTATCATTAGTTTGTGGATCAGATTCTTCAGTACAGTTRTTCACACTGGTATAAATAAGAATGGAATTATGTTTAACCATTTTCAAAAACTGAATATTGACTCCTCATCACTACTGAGGAAAAGATATGTTAAACCCACATGATTTACCTGGGGATGAATAAAGTTATGTGGCCATCTCCATTCCAGGTCAGTGAGTTTTTTGATAGCCCTGCTCAGAAGGAAAAAGCAGATCTTTACCACAACAGCTTTTTGGTTATCTGGGCAAAATTAATTGGTGGTCTCCATCTCTGGAAAAACCCATACAGAAGAGTTGCTTGACTCTGACATTGCAATTGTACTCCATTAAATCTGGCATAGACAACTCCTAGCTCATGAGTGCAGCACTGAGCATAACATTTTTTGCTATAGAGATGGTGTGTCTATATAAATGAGCCAGGGGAAGTCAGACAGCCATGCAGCCACCCATCCCTTTCTGTGTGTAGCTACACATGGTAAGTGTAGAGGATTTTTGAGGTTCAGCTGTCTGTGGGTTCCCATACCAGAAATCAGTTGGTTCAGCTCTTTATAATGGGTTTCACTTGTCAGTCAAGTCCAGGCATGTTACAGTTGAGCCTCCAGATTCTATCTCTTGAGAGAGAGACACACAGGAAACTGCTCTGTGCATCTGCAGTCAYAATGAGACCTGCATCAACATTCCACACACATCCATGGGCTACAGAAACCTCAGGRTCGATTTAAAGGCCACTTTATGGATTTAGTCCCTGGGTGACTTCTCCAACTTTTTAAAAAGCTTCTGGTAAAGCAAAAWCTTAAGTGATGGCCTGAATCTGCATTCAAAGTTCATAATTTTGCTCCACTTCATGAGGATCATATTTCAAGTAAAAATACGTATGATCCAAAACCTTCTCTTTTTTTAAGCTTTGGTGGTTCAGCCCTTTTTGCATGCAGTTTCTATCTCTGTTCACCTTCATGTTAATTTCACAGCAAATTACCATTTCAGAGGGCATTAAAACAGACAGTATTTCTTTTCCCACCCTTTCAAGTTTTTCTGCACTTATTGTGAAATAWGTTCATGCTAAGAAAAGAGACAGGTTCTGCTGCTTAAATATGCTTAAATAAAGCATACTTTACTTCTTGGGCACTGTTATGTTCTTTGTGCCTATTCAGTGRTACCCCAGGGTTCTCTCAGTGACAACAAAGTCTGTGGTCTGGCAGGCTTCTGTTTGAAAAGGGCTAGGTTACTTCAAGTAAGAAAAGGTTGGGAAAGAAAAGAATTTGACAAGAAAAAGCTTGTTTCATATAACTAAGTGCAAATTCCTAAGGCCTTGTGTTCATCTTAAATTTACCCTGGTTTGAGATGGGATGCACATACAGATCTATATTGCTATATCTATGTATTTCTGGAACAGATTAAAAAATAGAATTTAAAAAGAAATATATTTTTTCAGGACAACTGAATTCAGTTCAAGTCTAAGCACAAATCTTATTCTAAATTATAACACATTTTCCAGGCATTATCTACGTCCAAAACACTTTCCTCTTGGAATAAGTCTGTTAATTTGGGGTGTTTTTTTAAGGTAAGCAGCTACAAAAGAAGTCTACAAAGACAGACATTATAGATACCTGTTTGTAAGAATAACTTTTTCTTGATTAGAAACAATGGAATATTATGCACTACAGCTCAAGAAGCACCAGAGTGAACAGTACATGTAAAAGGTGGAGCAAAAGTGTTTTAAGAAAGATGGTATGGGATAAGTTCAAGGATCAAAATCTACAAAAGTTTCTWTTTATCTTTAATTGCAAGAGAAATCTAAAGATGTTAATTCTGATGCTGAATTGTATCTAGGCATTAAACCTACTTACTGACAATCACTGGTGCTGGGATTTAGCCACTAAACACAAACATCTGATGCATATATTTGTAACTATATCTTTTTGCCTATGTAATAKGTACACAGGACTATGGGAGTCCTGTCTGGAGCAGCAGCTGGTAGCCAGTGCATCTCAAATGACAACAGCTACCTCTGTTTAAGTGATGGAATCTCTTTCTACATAATRGAAACTATGTTATCATATTCTGGTTAGGAAATTAAAATATGTGATCAGTATAGTCTAGTTTCTTTGGAAATAAAATAGAAGTGACACTGATCCAATTTGGCACAGTCTTAGACTGCAGCAGAATGGCTGATTCCATCAGTCTTTGCTACCCAAAAGCTCTGCTTTTAATGTTCTGGTCTCTTACAGCTTCTCACACCACATGTCTGTTTTCACTGACTAATATAAAGTTACAGATGATATACYCTGGGGAGCACAGTCTGGCCAAGTGTCCACAAACTACTTGGTGWATCTACATTTAAAGCCAGTTTTTACTATCTCTATGAATTCAAATGTCAAAGCTGATTTATATTCAGAATTTATTTATTTCTAATGTTCAGATRCTTCTATTGATATTTGGATAAATTACTAATTTAAATATTAAAAATCTATATGTTCAAGAGATATAATAAAAATTAATTATGTTGCAGTATTTGAATAGTTTGAAGTTACATTGCTGTCAGTGTAATTAAATAATTTGATATTTTGTTGTAAATGATAATTATAAAATAGACTAAAACTCATCCAGTTGTGACAGCTGCTGTCCTGAACAGAATGGATAGAGTTATTAGCTATAAATGGAATTTTCATTTCTGGTAAATTAACCTTAAGAAGGAGGCACATATGTAAACAGGTCAGAGCATCAATGGAAGCTGTGCTAGGACATGAAGAAAATGAGATGTATGGGGTGAGGTCTGAGTGGGCAGAGTCAGCATCACTCCCACACTRCAGATAAAGAAGTGTGGACAGAGAGAAGTAGGGACAAGCAGAAGTAACGCACGCAGGCACAAAATAATGACAGGGACTTAACACATTACCAGGACACAGAGTCCAGCAACTGGGAAGAAAACATGGAAATGGAAGAGCCTTAATGAGACYGTGATGACTGGTTGTTTACTCAACTACAGCACAAAACTCATTAGTATCAGCTGGCTACCCCTGTGGTGTACTGTGACAGACCTCACCTAATTGCTYGAGTTCCTGGAGATGAAAGGTCTCTTCTCTTGAATAAGCAATGATCTAATTAGTGCATCTCTGCAGTGTTTCTGGTTCTATATCTTTCTCATATTATGGTAACCATATAATGTGATATCCAAAGGCAACAACATTGGACTCTTTGGACACTTAATATATTGTAACCTTAATTTTTTTTTTCAGAGCTGGACTGCCATGGTAAATCTTAATGAATCAAGGTACAGATTTTGTATTCCACTTAGCCACAAAGGTGCTCAGGAAGCTGCAAATGAAACTGATTCCTAAAACAGCATTTCTTTGAAAACATGGTATATTGTTTAGGGACAATCCYACACAGAGTATAAAAGAACCAGAAACCTAGATAAAAATGGCTTTCTCAGTGTACTCATTTTCCTGCAACAGAAGACTCTGTAAAACTATCTACAATGAGATTCAGCTATGAATTCATCTCGGATTCCTCATGTGCAAAATATGTGTGACAAAACTGGCAAATGTCTGGATTTAACAATTAGAACAGAAAAAGTACAGGATGAATTACAACAATATAAAAGGGCCAACTGAGAAACATTCTTTCAGGCAAAAGTGACTGGCAGGATATACCTTATATGTATATATATGAAGGTCTTTTTTGGGCTTTGTAATTCATCTCACTTACTTTAGGGATGTTTCAGACACCTAGGTACACTGGTGAGTCATTGGGCCAGTCTGAGCTTCAGCATCTGCATCTGTCAAAGAGAGAAACACTTCCCTGTCTTGCTAGAATGTTACAGCTCAGAATTCCTTAAACACTCTGAACTCCAAGGTGGTATAAAGTACAYGGGAATGCAGAGGATGGTCATTACTTAATTCTCTGTGCCGTGGGTGTTTTGCCCAGAGACCTATCTACCACAGGTATTTCTTTGATAAGCTTCTTTGAAGTGGTATGCCAGAATGCCTTCCAGTTTGCAAGAGAGACAGCTTGAATGCATTTTGGAGCATGCCAGAACACATCTGAAAAGCAAAATGCATTTTCYAGGTAATTTCAGACCACAGAACGTCTACACAACACATAACTGCAGTACATACACTTTGCCCTTTCTTGCCAACAGAATCCTTTATTATCTGTTAGCAGGGGGACACAATGAATCCTGCTCAGTTTTCATGGAGCAATAGACACATTGGCTGGTGAGGTCCAATGGATAGGGCATGTGGCTGCCTGCAGCTGAAACCTCTCTACAGTCCCTGGGCAATTTGCCCATCAGCTGGTAATTCTATATAGCTGAGGGGGAAAAGACCTGCATGAGCTGAAGGTACTGGATAGCCACTTCAAATTTGGATATTTTCTCAAGTGGTCTGCTCCTGTCCATAGAATTGCTGCATGCAGATGCAAACCATTAAACCCCTCCCAGATCTGGCTCTACCAAACCCTGCTCTTGCTGAGTTTGTCACAGGAAGRCYTTTACCAACCACATCAYCCTTAATAGATCTTTATGCCTGCAYGAGACTKAGAAGTTCCCATKTCCTGATTAAAYRCTGGASTTCACATATYTTTAGSARCCTTCTCTTGTCCCTGATTTAGGTRTGTAGGAGATGGTTTACACTTGTAAATGTGGTCCCTTTCAAMCTTAATCATTCTGTGATTYTGTGTSACTGTTGTCCTCAGCCTCAGAYAAAAAACYGTCTTCAAAAGAGAGTAAGTARCACAGTGAAGGTCTTGTCAGASAAGTTGTAGGCTTGRGCAGAGGAGCTTGGACAGCTTTTGGGCACTAAAAAGCACTGAGTACACTTCCCGTAGTAAGCAATAAATTCTGCTGAYTCATTAGGAGGTGCAAGCCCATATCACTTGTCTTGGAACAGTCTTTGGGTTCTGAGGGGAAGGAAAAAATATATAAAAGTGCCAGATACACTTAAGCATTGATGGAGTAAGATTACCCAGACTTGAAAGCCTGAAATAAATGGAAAAGATTCTCATGCTTGAGGCAGAAACAGTGTAAACCCTATTCAGCCAAATATGGAGACATCTTAGTAATTTACTGTGGTATCAAAAGTTATCAAAAGTTATCAAAAAGGAGAACTGTCATGTGAAAAGGGGAGATTTCCTTGACTGTCAATAATTGATTTGTCTGTCAGTGCCTCAGGAAAGCCAAGACTMTTGTGCCTGACCAGTTTGKTARTGTCCCATTATGGRAACCCKTCACTGAGCAGTCCTGCTKTRTTAGWAGGCAKCTCAACTGACTTGTTCAGGGAAGTGCACMAGCAGCATAAGGAAGACTCTTCAACRGATCCTCCCACTTTATRACCCCTCAGCAGGTCTTCTTCTTTAGCTGTGTTCTCTGCTGCCAGCAATTGCCAGCACCTGTGAGGGACTCACACCTATGGTTCATGGAATAACACTCTTTATTGATATTATGGATGGTGATAGTATCTGACTGCAAAAACATATCCAWAACAATATACTGAGAAGTTCTAAYCCCCAGTAAGAGTATTCAGCATGCACAGAATATTGTGTTAGCCAAYAGGTGACCCTATGGGGGAAGACAGGTTCAGCCCATCAAGTGATCCCASCAGTTAAAATGGAGTCTTCCCTAAATTTGTCTCCATTCTTGACTTTCTTTCATACAATTTCTTTATGTTCAGGTGGAGCTTGAGTGACTCCAGTCATGCATACCTTTTTTACTGATTGGAGTAAAATTGTCTCCCTTCACTTTTAAGGATACAATCAAAAAGAATATAGAGCACATGCTCAGTGAGGGGTGCTTGTACCTTTGAGTGGGATAACTTTGAGATGGAAGTGTGTGTCAATATTACCATTAGATTTTAATCACACACGTTCTTGTGAGGAGAGTGATTCCACCACAGTTGTTGGCTCAGCAGCAGGACAGCTTCCTCTTTCTTCCCTGGCTGACCAGTGTGGTTTGCCAGCTGCAAAGTATCATTGAGTTCCCTCCCTACAAGGATTTCAACARWGCCTGCCATGGTGACTCAACTCCATTCCATCTCCCTTAGCAGGTGCCYATGGTTGTGTGGGGAATCACTGTGGTGCAYGTCAGCCACATTCCATTGAGGGAGCAGAAACTGTATTTTACCCTATAATTTCCATAATCTTATAACTTCTGTTCAAATGTGAACATAACACCTCAGTTTCCTCTACTTTTACTCCCAGCTATCTTTCCATGAGGTGCCCAGCCATCTTTTCATACATTTGTTTTACCTATTCTTCATGTTTAAAGTCCAAGCCATTGGTTCCATGGCATATACAAAAAATGCTTATAGAACTAGAGAAGAACTCAATCCTTCTAACTTTGTTGCATGTGCCTCTTTCTGTGAAGATATAAACTAATACTGGCTGATTAGATTAGTAGTGACTTGAGTTCATGTCTCTCTTGATCACGGATGTAACAACTAAGAAGGACCCCCAAACACAGGCTGCTCTTTTTTGTATGTTTGTCCAATCACACTACACAGTTTTATCCCTCTATCTAGCACCTGTAATACATGGCTTATGTATGATGATGCCAGAAACAGTACCAAATGCCACTGTTTCTTTATGAGATAGGTACTTATAGAAAATGATTTACAGCATGGTTTCTCAAGCATTGGAAAAGACTGAAAAATGCTTTGGTGTCTTAAATTAGAAGTACCCATTTAACCAGTATCTTTCAGCCATAGGATCCAAGTGGATCATTCAGGGAGTATTCTCAAAGCATAAAGCTGCACCAGGATGAACAATGGTTAAAGCACACTGAATTTTTCACAATGAATGGTGGATGTTGGTAAACCACACAGGACTGTGAGCAGCAACTGAAAAGCCCTGGCTGAGTGATAATACTTAAAGGACAAGCAGAACTTCAGTCACTGTGGTATTTATTGCAGCAAACTACACCTTTGAAATTGCTTGTTATCTTGGGAATGGCTGTGGATTAGTCAGGCTGTCAGTTTTATTAAGGTATGGACACTGAATTCATGCTTGTTTTCAGTGATGTGAGAAAAATAGAAGGCAGTCATCAAAAGTGTCTCCCAAAGGAAATGAGCTGGTTATCACGTTGAAAATGGCTGTTTTGTCTCTCTGAATTCTGGTCTGAGAAGCAAGCTTTAATACTGATTTCAGGTTTAAAGGCACAGATGATTTGTGCCTTTCAAGATTAGCCTAATTGCCTGTGTGTTCATATGTCTCAGTGAACAGACTGCCACTTTACAGCAATTGAAAACTATGTCTTTGAACCTTTACAATAAAACTGAGGCAATGGAAAAACAAATATTACTTACAGGAGCAGAAATTACTGCTCAGTCCCAACCCTGAAATTTTTCCTTAGTGAAAATTAATTGAAAAAGTATTTTGACCACCAGTGACATTAAGAACAATTGCCTACATTTGGTTGGAAGTTTAATGAATTTCATTTTGACAGTATAACTAATGGGGTTTTGACTGTGTAGCATTTAGCACAGATGACATCCTCCAAAATGATTTTTCATGAAAGGAAAAGGAAGCAGTGATTAAATTATGCTGTGACAGTACATTCAGAGTCCCCAGAGCCTTTTGGCTGAGAAAAAGAAGAAAGTTACTGATTTGATACTAGACTCGAATCACCTTGATACYTTGCACATATTATAGAAATGCGGGGGTTTTTCCTTTCATATTTGGATGGCTACCTGGAATCATTGATGACTTGAATGTGATGATGTGATGACAGCAGTTTTATCCTTTACCATAAAGTATACCTTCTCATGTGCTTGCCAGAGAAGGAAGAAATCTGACTTCTAAATAGAAGAGTAGTTTGAGCTCAGGAGGCTGAGAATGTGCACCTGGAGGCCAGGGATCACAGAGCCAAAAGAAGATGAGGCATGAAGAAATGCAATGATAACCTAAATCTCAGAGTACTCCCATGGGAGCAGAGCCCTTACATGCTTGTCCCTCAAGAGCAATCCTTATCCTGAAACCAGACTCTCTTTAGCTCTGTTAGGTGTCTCAGTAGCTGGAGTGGACAGTGTATTTACCTTTCCATTCATTTCAAAGTTGCAATCTATTTCTGATGGGACCCTTATTCTGTGCTTATCCCTGATTGACACAGCAAGTTATGAAGTTTTGTTTGTTCTGGTTTTGGGTTTTTTGCTTATAATGCACCATCACCCAGTGTCACATCTTCCAAACTTCTGTGCCAAAATTCAGTCCTTGTGCCTGGTTTTTGTTTGGCTGGGGTTTTGGTTTTTTTGGGTTTTTATTTTTTTGTGTGTGTGTTTTTTTGTTTTTTGCCAACATGTGAAAGCTCCTTTGCCTCTATTTAAGAAAGCCAAAGTAGTGATGAGTGCAACAATACAGCTGGAAGTCTAGTTGAATATCCGTGGTGGAGCGTGAAGCCAAAGTGAGTTTTCAATTTAGTATCAGCTTGGAATTGTTCATGACTAAAGAGGAAATAGCAAAGGAAAGGAGCTACAGTACCCTTGCTTCATCACATAACTAGCTATTTAACTTCATTGAAGCAGAATGCTCCTGCTCTGCCACTGTTCAGCTCTGCAAGGGACAACAAATCACAGTGAGCTCATCCAGCTCAGAAATGCCACTTGTGACAAGTGATGTCCTCAGCTAGGTTTATCTCCCCAGGAGGCCAGAAATTCAGAACTTTTACACTCTCAGGACATTGCTCTTAATTTTAATAGTTTTCAGACAGGCACAACTGCAATATGTTTGCACAAAGGGCARTTCCACTCTGTGCTTTTCACCTGTGTAGATGAGAAAACACTATTTTGGTTTTCATATTATTTGGCCTTTATTTATATTCTTAAATGCTGCCTATTTCACTGCTTAAGCATTTTCAGTGCCTTGCAAATGAAAACAGAATAAATTAAAGCACAAAAAAACTTTCTCTCTAATAACTTAATGGAAAACAAAAAGAGYAAGTCTGATGTAATTCTATGAATGGGAACATGGATTAACTGGTCAGAGGATCAGGTGGTGTTGTACTGATTTTATAATGTGAATAGTTTCTCAGCTTTCTACCTAAGTATTTCTACAAAGAAATTTGGGGATATATCTAAAAAAAAATTATATGTTTTCTACCAAACATAATCAATGCAAATGCCAATGTTTGAGTGAATGACACCATATTTCAGCTTGGACCCAATTATAAACTTCAAAGACCCTTCAAAGATCCTGAAATCTGTGTTAAGACAAAACCCTTATTTGAAGTTGGTACCTATAGGGAATTAGAGGATATTTATATTCCAAAAACCACACTTAAATTATAAAAGGAATGGCCTATTTTATGCTTGAACACATCTCATTAGAGAAATCTCTTAATGAATATTTTTCAATCATCTAACACAGAAAATCAAAGCACTTAGGGCATACTATAAGATCTGCACAGATTGCTAAATACTCCAGTGGACATGTACACTGCAAATTATAAATTATATGCTATTAATGATTTTGAGCTCATTCATCAACATATGATTTAATAATAATATCTGTAGTGAGTTTCTGTAGTATGTACAATATGAACAAGAAAAAATACATCAAAGTAATCACCATCTCTGTTGCTCTAAAACAACATCTAAGACAGTTACATAATTAATGGTAGTATGTTTTTTTTCAAATACTAATGAATTTTCAACATCAAAATTCCTTAAAGTCCTGTTTGTTTCCCTGATTTATTGAATTTCATTATATGAAGAAAAATCCAGCAACTCTGAGGCAATTACATAATTAATGGTAGTATGATTTTTACATATATTAATGAATTTTTAACATCAAAATTCCTTAAATAATCTTTTTCTCTGATTAATTGAATTTCTTTATATGAAGTAAACTGTACATAATTTGACTCTTTATCTTCTCTCATTCTGAAATTTACATATTTTTTCTTTAATAAACATATAAAAAAGGATGAAAGCTGATAGTAGTCTTGTGGCTCTTTTCTTGGAACTGGGCTCTGTAGATTTGAAAGTTCTTAAGGCAAGGGAAGTATAAAACATCTATGGATGAGTCCCTAATGAATGAAATATATCTATATAGGGCAGCCCAAGGCATATTAAATGATACTAATTATGCATTTGTTTGAATAATATCTACTTTAGGTGTGCTCATTGTGGAGAGGATCCTGAAGGACACCTATATGAGAGGACATTTATCAAAACATTCGGAAAGCAGAGAAAATAAAGGCCAAGAACATTTTGAAAACTCCTTAGAGATTTAGACTATGTCAGTTATAGGCTGAATTTCAACTTTCAGAAAAAGATGAGCTCCTGAGGTTCCAGCTTAGATACTCTGAGTCATTGGAGAATCTCAGACAGAATTTCTCTTTGCCATAATACCTTGTCACGTGTAGAAAGTTGGCAGGTCGCCTCAGGGGCTGTAACACAGGACTTTGCTGTTTATACTGACTATGGCTTCCTATAAATAAACTATAATTTCATGAGGATATGGCAAGATATATATCAGCACATAAATGCAGGTGCAAGTGAACCATTACTCTTGATCCTGTTTCCCCTTACACAGCTCCTGAAAGAACAGTGGGGTTTTTGAGTTTGATAAACTTCTGTATAAAACAAGAGCTGGCTGGCTGCTGAACAACTTCTCCTGCACAATGTGTAGCATGGGACGCATGGCTGTATGTGTGGACTAGTTCAATATCACAAAAGTTTGGATCTTCCCGCGCACTCTTTGCTGTAAGGAAGAAGCAACTTGTTTCCCACGCAGTCAATACACAGCAGTTAAAACACTGGTAACAGTGTAACTTCAAATCTTCCCTTCAAATTGATTAACTGTACCTTCTCCTTCTTGCCTGGGAGAGGAGGCTGATGGCTTGCTCCACGAAGTTGAGGAGAAGAGGTAATGAGGACACATGTTGCTGCTGCAGTTCCCCATTGTGTGGCTGGGAATGTGATCTGAGCCAGCAGGGATGGGATGAGTGTGGAAGAACCCTGTTTTCCCTCTTTAGTCCTGTATTTCTCTGATTGGAAAAATGGAAACAAACATACTAAATGTGC
Source organism: Alauda arvensis (assembly GCA_902810485.1). NCBI lineage: Eukaryota > Metazoa > Chordata > Aves > Passeriformes > Alaudidae > Alauda > Alauda arvensis. Next base: position 972,999 of record CADDXX010000133.1, read on the forward strand.
AGAACAAGACTATTTCTTCTATCTCCATTGATTTTTTTTTTTTGCCAAAAAGCTATTAAAAATTACTTAACATTCCATCTTTTAGGGAGAAGTAATATACACAAAATTACACAAACTTCTGCTGTCTACCTTCTCAGCAAAAAAATCCAAGGAGTGTGTGACCAAATGATCTCTGGTASAGTGGACAAACCATAGCAGCATTCTCATCAGGGGCAGATCTCCTCCCTCCCTATTTGAAAGATCTAAAATCCTACACTAACTAGTTTGAGCCTTTCTGCTCACACTCAAACCAGTTCTGAAAATTCAGCAGACTCCTCATTCTGTATGGGAATTCTTTATCACTGCCTACTCTTCCACAGTTTGATGCCAATTCTAAGTGACACATGATCTCCCAGTCTGTCTTGCCATATTGTCCAAGGTTACCTACAGCTGCTGCCTGATGACCACCCACATGCATTACATCTTTCCCTATACTGTTTTATAAACGCCTACCTGGAGCAGCCTGTTGCAAGAATTGTGCTCACTACATGGTTTTTTATCATGAAATGGCATCTAAACCATTCTGAGTTGGGTACACCATCTGCTTACTCAGKATATTCCTTGTCTGGACTGCTCTAGCAGAATTAGGACCTGCCTGGGGTGGGTCATTACTCTGGTACTAAGGCTGTGAGGGCAAAGATCACAAAGGATAATTCCACATCAGGCACTGCAGTATATCCAAACTGCCTGCAAATGAACTGACTCAAAAACTGCCAGGGTTATAGCCATGTCAGAATGATGCATCATCACAACTTGCCCCAGTGGAAAACTATTAATTTATGCTCCTGGGAGCCAAGCTAATATCTCTGCAAGACTCTGCATGGTACTACTTAAATATATTTGTTTCTCTAGCCCTGGTGTGGAGCTGTCTACACAGCACTGCATAAATTGTACAGGTATGTTGGGTACACTCCATTTCTGGGCCATCTTAGGAAAATATGAGTTTTATTGTTCAGAACATGGGAAGCCAGAGACAGGCCACCACTGCTTCTGGAATGAATGATTTGGAAAAAGGTGTTGCACTRGAGTTGCTTCACGTTGCACTTATTATTACTTCACCCATCTTGACCCTGTTCTGAGCAAYAGTACCAGCAGCACCAGACCTAGACTGCCCTGCACACAGTAGACAAAATCTTGACCATTTTGCAAGATTAGCAGTCTGCTGCTCTTGACAACTGGCCACAAAACCTGTGCCTCAGGTRGCTTTGCTTCTCATTCAAATATCTGCTGCATCCCATATTTTTACAGTTTCCCTTGGGGATGGTACTGCATCAAAGGAAAGAGCAAAGCTGGCCTAGCATACCAGATGTGCAAACTCTATCTTTTCAAGAAGAGTARTAGCTGGCATGCTCCCACTCCAGGACAATGTGCAGTTTTTCCTACTCTAGACTCAGGCTGGTCTTAAATTGCACACCATAACCCACAGGTTGTAGACTCCACAGGGAAGAGGTTTCTGGCTTTTTCTGTTTTGTACAGTGCCAAGAATACCAAAGGCTTCCATAAATAAAAATTACAAATAAAATCTCCCAGGGTTTTGTTATGATTTCCAGGTTCTGTGCTTGAAGATGATTTTACAGGATAACTAGTTGTGAATGGTCTTGTGGAATGAAACAGATCTTGCGATAAAATAGAAGATAGCATATGCCTAATGCTACTTCCACTCTGTCTTCAACAAGAAAATTGAATTTGCCATTAAAAAATCAACTTGAAAGGAAGCATCAAGATGTATACAATTTCAAATAACCATGAGATTTGTTCACTTTGTTCACTTTGTTTCCTCTCATAGTATTTACTAGTTCTACTTCTTGTGACACATATGAAAAAACAGTTGCAATAGGGTCAACAGAAATTTTTTGCATAGTCACCAATATTTTCATCTCAGAAAACAAAAATCACAACTTTCAGTCTGGCAGGACCTTGCCACTTKTGTTTTTACCCAGTAATAAAAGAGTGCTGAGAAGAGTTTTCCACTTGGTAACCCACAGGCAGACTTGATGGGAAGAAGGGAAACCTCCATGCCCTCCCTACCTCTCCTTGGTTTGTTTCTTGTGGGCATGGGAGGGACTTTGAATATCATGGCTCCAAAAGGAGCCAGCAGCATGACTTCTGTTGGTGAGGGAAAAGAAGGGGAAGTCAGATTGCTTGGCTTTTCAATTCCACCTTATATGTAGAAAATAAGACATAGTTTTAAGTGCTGTGTGGTGGGTCCTTTTTTTTTTTTTTTTAATAATGAAAAATATTGGGGAGGGAGATTGGCATTCTCTTCAAACYGGATTTAAAGATTTTTCTTTTTTAATCTCTGCAAATAAGGATTGGCTTTGCATTTTCTGTTAAATATAACAGGCTCTGCTCTGCAAAGAAGAGATCCTATTTTTTACTGTMTACCTTACAGACAATAAACTTACTATATATGTATATTTAACTTTTAGATATTACTTTTCTTTATTATGCTTGTGTTCTTGACTGTCTGAATAAATTGTTTGTAGTGATAGACATGGACAAGTCTGTCCAGCTTGTATGGCCTAAAATCAGGTAACCTGAAAAACACATCCTCTTTCCAGCTAATATTTAGTAATAAATATCACATTTTCCATCACTTTTCTTCTGTGATTTCAAGTGCAGCTGTAAMTCCAAAGTTTTGGGTTGTGATTAATTTTAAAATCCCACTTCATCTCAATTTGGAGTTAAACCCAGGCTTTGTTTTTGCGTTGGTTAAACAGATGATCTTCCCCTCACACCTTCTATATTTTGAAATGTTTATTTTCAGGAAAAAGTCCACAATAATTCTCTAAGTTAAGCTTTAACTTCAGATCATATTGCTTCAAGTTTAGCCTGTGTTATTCCTACATTAATCCACCACACTATCAGCAATACAAATTTGGGTGTATTTGAAATTGTGCATCGCGCCATATCATGTCATGGTAGCTTTTTCGTTAGTAACATTTCAGTGTTTTTTACTAAGACAGACATTAACAGTAGTTCCTAATTATGACAGATTAATTACAAAAACTTGCAGTGCCTCCTGTTCTTAAAGATGGTTTCAGCGCTTCATTTTGTTTTCTGTTGAATGCATCATTTCATCAGAGCATAAATGGAGAACATTCATGTGGAAAATAATATGAGCTGTGATTCACAGTCTCTGATGGATTTAACTACAATGGCAAAAGAGGTTACTGCCTCCAGCTGTCCACCCTTTTCCTGCAGGAAAGATTAACAACCCATTGCAGAGTGGGTACAGCGTGCAGCATGTCTGCTTCTGGCAGAGCTGTACCCATGTAAATCATCAGCAGCTGGGGTCAACCCTCATTTCTGAAGAGGTGCTGAATTTGAGAAGGATTGTGAACCACAGCTCYCAGACAGGATTTTCAAATAGTAATAACTGATAGCTGCCTTTAATGTCTGCTAATATTTTCTGGGCATCAGTATTAAATGTTGAAGCTCAGYCTCTTGATTCACAGGAGACTGTGAGAAGTGGGCCCATGTGAACYCCGTGAGGTTTAGCAAGGCCAAGTGCAAGGTCCTGCACCTTGGCTGGGGCAACCCAGGTGATACAGGCTGGGGGATGAAAGGGTTGAGAGCAACCCTGCCCAGAAAGATTAGGGGATACTRGTGGACAAAGGCCTGGATATATGACAGCAATGTACATCTTCAGCATGGGCTGCACCAAAACCAGTGTRACCAGCAGGTTGAGGGAGGTGATTTTGTCCTTCTCCTCTGTTTTTGCAAGACCCTGCTTCCAGCTTTAGCTCCAGGGTCTGCAACGTAAGAAGGATGCACACCTGTTGGAGTGAGTCCAGAGGAAGCCACAAARTTCATCAGAGGGCTGGAGCACCTCTCCTRKGAAGACAGGRYGAAAGAACTGGGGTTGCTCAACCTGAAGAAGAAAGGGCTCCAGGRAGACCTTAGCACAGCCTACCAGTACTTTATAGAAGCCTGCAAAAAAGGTGAGGACACCAGGRTGAATTTTGCTGTTACCTAGATGGTTCCTAGAGGTTTGTTTTATTTTAGACAGTGTTTYCTGTGCTCCTGTACTCCTACCAGCAGCTGGATAATAGAGAACTGAGAAACAGGAGTTGTAGTGAAGAATTTTACTGTTTAATAGAGCAAACAAGCTAAAACATTTGAGGTTTGTTTTTCTTCCAAGAAGGGACAAGGCTTCAGAGTAATAACACTAGCCCCAGCACTGGAAAGGCTGAGCTTTCTGTGTGTCCAAAAAGCACACATCCAAGGCCATGCAGAGTCTGCTAAGGTTTTCCCTTCTGCTCAACTAAAGGTCAGGCAGAGYACAGGCTTGTTACATAAAATGAGCTGTTAACAAAGACTGTTAAGACCAAATGTCGACATTAAATGTCTTCACTTGAAGAATGCYTAAATCTGTTAGACAGGATGCAGTAACATTTGCGTGTTGATGGTGATAGCAAATCCTTTCTCCTCTTCAGAGTAAATAGAAGAGGGCTGCCTCTATCTGCCAGGAAAAAAAAAAAAAAACAAAACCAAAAACATCTGGCTGATTTCAAAAGACATACGTGTTAGCCGTTGCCCGGAATCTCCCTCAGCACTGCTCTAAACCATTTTGGTTGCAGTTTTGCCAGTACTTAGTGTGTGTGGCAGAACTTCCCAAGGCATCAGCACTCTGGGAGACCTGAAATGCTCACTTGACCTCCCCATTATGGTTTCAAGAGGATTTGTTAGGGCATTTCAGTTATGCAGAAACCACATCAAAAGGAAGTGCACAGTGAGACATCTCTTAGACCACATGCCAGTTTATACCTTTCAAAGGCAGTCTATGAATAAATCACATAAAGCTGCAGTCCTATGGCTTGTATTGCCTGTTACTAAGCCAAGCAAATAGATTGTCTCCCTTCTTTTTCACTCAGCTGGTAGAATGGCACGTATAATCACTCCCTGACCCAGTTCAGTCAAAATGATCCAGGTTAGCTCRCACACTTTAAATAGTAGGCTTTTTTCCTAACCTGTTTCATTTTGATTGAATTGGGTTAGAGAACAATTATGTACACATATCAGAGGGGGAGCATGGGAAGCAGTTGGGTTAACCTTTAGAGAATACAGTGAGAAGCAGCTGGGACTAGGAACCTTTTTGATCCAGATCAGCTGAATCCAGACATGCAACAGAAACCAAATGCTGGCACAACAGGAAATTCCAATGGGATTGGGTTTTCATCTGGTGCAAAACATCTTAGTTCCTTTGAAGTTGAGAGTGATACATCCATTTGYGATACTAGAGATACTGTCTCCTGTAGATTTTTAAATGGTTGAAAAGTGTTTTTCAGTCATTCAGACTAGCTCTCAATACTGAATTCCTTTAACTGTTGCAAATATCTGCAAACAGAAAAGATTAATCTCAGAAAAGAATCCCACGAGTTGGTCTCTGTGGGCTCACTTCTTTCAGTCATCGAGAAATTCTACAAGGTTTCTTCAGTGAAACTAAAGATAAGCTCAGCTTTCCAGTCTGCACTATTCTTCATYAACTAAAAAAGAAAAAGTTATACAGTAGAGGAAGAGCAAACAAAGCCAGAGTGCTTCTGAAGACTAGAGAATTCAACCCTTTAAGCTTGCCTCTTCTTTGTAATTTTTTCCACAAACTCCTCAATATAAATTAATTAAAATGGGCTTGCAAAGGGTTAAAGAGGTTGACTGTAAATTTGCAAACTTTTGTACATGCACTGCCTACAAATGCAGAAAAACAGAAGAAATAGAACCTGAACTCTTATGTTTTTATGTGAATAAGTAAGCTGGCACAGTTTGGTAATCCTTGCATTTCTTGCCTGTGGAAAAGAGATGCCTAAGCTCYGTATATTTGTCCACAAGGCAAGATCCTTCCAATTCACTGGATGCTCTGGTCTCTTCCACCTTTGAATGGTAAATTAAAAGGAAGAAAAYCATAAAGAATGATGCAACTCTGATAGCACAAGCACTGTGCTAGGAAAATAAGTAAGGCAAGAACTCTGCTCTATAGCATCAACAGCCAAAAATATGTTGTTTGATATATGTAAAAACCAAGGATCTAAATCATCAAAAGATCATATGTGGGTGGAGGAGGATGGGCTATGGTTCAGGCAACACAGAAGAGGGTGAAGTTTTTTTTTAAAACCCCAAGTCTTCACCTGGTTTCAGTCATCTGATCTGCTCAATTATGCTAGTATCCTTGGTGTGTATTTAGCTTTCAGTGAGCAGGGAAATAGTAAAGATGGAAGTTTCGTTGGAATGCAGAGGGTTTGGGTGTAATAAATGAGACTGAAAGGAGAAACTAAGACTTTTATAAACTGTTCTGTAGAAAAGTGGGTGTAGAAAGGAGAAAAGCAATGTGAGCCCATAGATGTGATTTGAGATAGAGGGCATAGAAAAATTTTAAAAATTTGGTTTGTGACATTTGAGAGAGATGAGGTAGGCTGCTGTACAGAAGAGCTGTGAAGAATATGCCACTCCTAGAAAAATTTTGTGTGATGAAGTAAATATGGACTAGAGATAAGAGATGAGAATGGTATTGAGAGAATAAAATTAATCCGCTCATYGTGAGGAACAGTCAAATAGGAACAGTCAAAGCCACGTTTCATAAGATCATGAGCAAAGGGGTTGGCTTTTTTTTTCTGTGGAGCAGACAGGGAAGAGTGAGCTTCAAGGACTGCACTTTTGAGAGAGATTCCATATGATGAAAACGACAGCATAAAAGGAGATGGGATGGGAAAATGGAGTCCTATAGTCRAATTATGAGCACTAGAGGTGGCATCCACACCCACATTATGCTTTCAGGATAGGAAATTACCAGGTACAGCCCAGCATRCTCTGCATTATTAACTGATCTGATCAGTCCATACTGCTGACAGTAGAAGCTTTTATTTTGTCAACAAATCCCACTCACTGATAGGGCAAAGTTGCTGATATATCTCAAAATAATTCTGTGCATGTTTTTTATTCTGCAGGGAGWGGTAGAAACATTTCTGAAATTATTTATGGAGGTGTTTGGATCAGGCATGCTGCACTAAGGGATAATATTATCCAGAAGTTCTTTATCTGTTTTTTTCCAAAGGTCACCACAACCTCATGTTTGAAATGCTGACAAAGGCATGTTGACTTGCATGGCCCCAGGCTCCTCCTCTAAATGTATTCTAGATATAATTAGGTGTGCTTGGCCTATAATTATGTCTCTGATAGTGACTCTTTGTTATTGATTGCTTTTGAGTGAGTCACTTAGCTTCCCTACTCTTTCTGTCTTTTGGTCTTTCATGTTTAGAAATAGATATGGTAATATTTACCTGCTTTACTTGAGGCATCTTTAGGAGATGAATGTGTGGCTGCTCATGAAACTCTTTGAGGATGAAAATATTATGTACATGCTAAATAATAGCTCTCTGGGTGTGATGGAACAGCCCAGCCTCACTGCTGACTATTTATATTCATTTCCAAAGCATTAGAAGTTGGACTACTAACACACTATAGAAAAGATTGTATACAAAATGAAAGTAGTACTTTCAGTTGTTAATGCTCATATAACTGTATGTATAAATGCTTATTGTTTCACATGGTAAGTACATAATTGAGCTTCTGAAATCTCTGTCATGAAAATAAAAGGAATACATTATACTTTCTAGGGGAAAATGTTTCAGAAGGGATCTGGCTTACAGACRTGGGCATATATTACAATGGTAAAATCAGAGGAGGAAGACTTTCCTAGTAAGTTTTCTAGAGTTAAAATAAGTTTAATTGACATTGTTATGTAAATGAATTTCAGGTATTTCTTAGAAATACCCACATTTTTTTCTAATCTTCTGCCTAATTACRAGGCAGAAATACTGTTTTCTTTAAAATCAGGACCCAGTAAGAAAAGTGTTCTCAGCTGGTATCCTGCATCCAGTGGGGGCTGTGAGCAGYTGGAGGACAATCATTTGCTCTACCCTTCTCCTGGCATCCTTAGCCTCTGACCATCTTCAATCCAGAAGGCTCCATGAGTAGATTTTGTAGTCTGTAACAGACTTCTCTTCAAGTGCTTGTCTCTCCACTAGAGCCCAAGCAAAGCTTTTGCATCTGTAAAGACCAGGTTTCCCTTTCACTAAATTAACATTGTCCCAGCAGCAGTCCAGCCACAGCTGCACCAATTTTCCCCATTACCTCTGCATGATTAAAGTGTATTAAAAAGAGGAAAAAGAAAAAGAAGAAAAAAACAACAAAAACAAACAAACAGATGAGAAGGATCCACCAGTAAGTAAATTTCTCTTGCATTTTCCATAATTTTTTTGTTAAAGAGACCTCTCAGAGTGAGAGCTTGCAACAGTAAGTCCTGTGGCTGTTTGAAAAATCCTTCTCATAAAATAATTTCTTTCCTTCTTTCTTTCCTGCTACTACATTTTAAGAGAAAACAAAATTCTTTATTTGACATGACAATCATCACCAGTCACACATTTTATGGCATTCTAGCTTCTATGTAAAAATGTAATTTTGAAATWACATGAATCAGGTTCCATTTTGTTCACTGATCCTACACTGAGTGAGGGGTAGATGCATAGCTTTGCAGAATTCAAAAACAGATTATTATACTTTCATAATGCATTAGAAAAAAGAAAGGTTTGAATTTGTTGGCTGTTTTACTCTTGCACATCAGCTTCAGTAACCAAGGCATCAACTCTTGTGCTATGTCACCCCAGAGTGAAAACATACAAGYACCCTGATGACAGCTTCCATCCCCTTTCCTATATGATTTTATTTCTGCTAATGCACTGAGTTATTAGTGCAGTACTAATGAAATCCAGTTATTGGCTGTGTTGTCCAAATAGTTGCCTGAGCTTCTCACATTCTGTTCAGTTCCATTTCTATGAGATTAGTGACATGTTAATCAGAGTGATTTGCAGGGCAAATAGCAGAGGACTTCTAAATTGCAACTAGCCRTGGAGTTCAGCCAAAACACAACAGTGGTGATGCTTTCTTGTTCTCTGTYCTAATTGGAAGGAAGGTGAGAAGATGTAGAAAATCAAGATAAAATGATGCCCAAAGAACAATAGGTATGCACAAATAATTCTTCACAGTGTGTTTTTTTTGTTTTTTTGTTGTTTTTTTTTTGTGCATCTTACACATAATATAAGTTTTTTTTTTTTTTTTTTGTGCATCTTACACATAATATAATGTAGAAAAATATCACCTCAGCACGATGTGACTATTTTTTGATTGGGACAATTAACTTCTCACAATTTCACAACAGTTTGATCATTATATGTATTGCGAAATAGGCATTTCAATTCTTTTTTTGCTAATTCTGTTGTTTCATGGCCAATGGGAACTTACTTCCTCCAGGTTCTGAAGGTTCAGAAGAACTTGCTTCCTCTRGGTTCTGAATCCCTGCCATTTAAAAAGTTACATGAATTCCACGTTGGTTGAATGCTGAATGCTTAGTTAGAGTGATTCTCTGAATCCGTAGGCAACTTTAAGGGATGATTCAGGTTGTTGATATTATCTGTCACTCATGTTGCAGTCTACCCCTGCTCTTTTGGGGCTAGAGCTTTGTGACAGCACTGAAAGATATCTTTAGTATAATAGCCTAAAGAAACTGCTCAGGAGACAGGATGAGCTAGGTGATGGGTCTATGCTCCCACAGTCTAAAAAATATGGATCCTTTAATACCTGAATTCATAGCATTCCATGATCTGAAAATTAGGGTATCCCTGCTCCTTTGGTGAAAGCTGAGCACTATGCTTCTGGGAGCAAAAGAAAAGGAATCTGACCYCATGATTATGGTCTGTGCCTAGAGGAACATGCCTAACCTCATTTCCTGCCTTGGTTTTGTATCCACCCATCAACAGTCCTCTTAARGTTGAGACAAATGGCTTGAAATTGGTGGACTAAGGAAGTTTTAGATTAGCTATTATAAAATAACTTTTCACTGCAGGAGTAGTTAAGTGTTGGAATAAATTGCCCAGAGAGGTGGTGGGGTCCCCATCTTGGTAAGTGCTCTAGAGGTGTTTGGATGTAGCACTTTGGGGTAKGGCTTAGGGGTGATTATGGTAGTGCCAGGTTGATGGTTAGACTGGATGATCTTGAAGGTCTCTTCCAACCWTGATGATTCTGTGATTCTGTGRTCTTGATAAAGATAGGTGGTGAAAGGAAAAAGAGCAGCAGCAGGTCAGGAGAAGACAGCTCTTACCTTTGARCACAAYCAACTTTSCAGGCTGCTGTCAGGACCTAAATGYTGCCCAYTTGAATGAACAAACTACCAGGCAGTAAAGCYTCAGGTAGGAAATAAACATTCCCCTTCCAGGCACAGTTATTGGCRTGTCTAAGRGACTTCATCCTAAATAATGAGACCTACAATGAAGTTAAGCTCCTCCAAATGTGATACTTCAATGTATTGGTTTTCAACAAGTGTCCCTAGAGAAAGACATGCAACTTCTGCAGGTATTASTTATCCATAAGAGATAGAGTTGACATAATATAATAAATAAATTATATAGAATTGCTTGTGGTCAGATATATTTTCTTGCAAAAATCTTTAGCCTTAATATTAAATCAGATACTCATGGAGATTCATCAAAAATATTTTAATGGATTGCTATTGCAGATCACTCTAAAGAAGCTGGAAATCCATTGCAAATTACAAAGCAGATACTGCAGGAGGAAATACTGTACATCAGATWATCATGGGAAATACATTTTAAAAGCTGCAGATTAAGGAAAATTGCTGTTTTCCATTTGGCAGAGACAACCAACCAAAGCAATTGAATTAGCAGATAACTGAGCCTCCTGAAAAGAGAAAAAAAAAATGAAGATGTCAAGGATTCAAAGAAGAATTTGAGATTTTCAGTCTTTCTAACTAAGAATAGATATGTAGTAGCTCCTGCCAAATTAGTAGCATGTCTTTCTGACACTGATGTACACAAAAGATCCTCTTACTTTCAACATGACTAATCAGACTAAGAAAAGAAAATATCTGAAGAATAAGAGTYTTTTAAGAGTTTTCTAACTGGTTAGCAGCATTCAAGTGTTCATTATTGATTTCCTTAAATCCTATTCTGTCTTCACATWTGCACTAAGTATCTGATTTATTTAAAAAGTGGTCCTTTTAATGCCAAGTTTAACATAGTCACTGGGTGCTGTCAAACTAACATTAAAAATCATAAACTAAGTCCACTTCTAGACATGAAAATAAAGGGCTCCAATGAAATATATTGAGCATTGACTTAAAAGCATGTTTTAATTCTGTAATCTCTTGTCAGAGTATTAATGCTTAGGCTTGCAAGCTCTTCCATAGCATTAAGGCTCATCCTTTCAAGTTTTCTTTTTCTRTTTAAAATAAACCTAGACTTTTTCCTTTAAATAAGACTCTCCAGGTTAAACAAATTTCTGTAGATACAAAGAAGTACAGGTGGAGACTTGACTTGAACTTTCCCAAAGATCAAAAGAACTTCCAGATATAAAAGGCAGTATTTATTATACAAGTAAATCTAATTTTCTATGCAGATAAAATACAAAATGAATGGGTCAAGAATAGAATAAAAAAAAAGGGKGTTGCATCCAATTTTTGTTCTACCCTGGAGGTGTCCCTGCAGGCAAGTCCTTGCTTCCAGGTTTAGTTTTAGCTGAGTCATAAACCTTCTGAGCTGGAACAACTTTTCCCAGGAAGTTCTTTCCATGCCAGATGACATGGGCTGGCTGTTCCCAGCTCCTGGACCAATCTCTTTAAATAATCGTGATCTCTCTTTACAGTATTTTTCTTCTGTCACATGCTGTTCTATGTATGTATTCATATCTGCAAAAWTTGAGCAATGAGGTTTACTGGTAAATTTAATATTGAACTAAGGTTTTGTGTTCCCTAAATGTCCTTTGGTTCCTTTTCTTTCTTTTTTCAGTTTGCCTTTTTTAATGTYTATTCAGAGGAATGATATGAGGGGAAGGTGGTAACCTCTGAGAAAGAAAGGCCCAGATGGCAATAGAGAATTAACAGGTTTTTTTCCCTTTTCCCATAGCAGAGAGATGCTCACAGAAATCCCACCTGAGCAGGATGAACACTTGTTTTCATTAGGAGTGAAATATTCATACTAAAGGTATTGTCCACATRTTTTGCAGAAAAGTAGGTGAGGAAATAAGACAAAATCAGCAGAAAAATGCATTGAGGTTAAACTCATGAATTTCAGGGGATTTAGTCTTCTTATTCTTGCTGAACTCATGTTAGCCACTTATTTGGTTGCAGCAACTGTTTTTGTTTTTGAAATACAGTTTTCTCCTATCACACAAATCTAAATTTATGYTATTTTAGTACTTTAAATTGGAGGGGACTTCACCTCAACTTTCTTTCTGTCCTGTTCATCACAGTTCATTTTACTACCAGACAGCATGGTCCCAATGGATCCTAAACCTTCAGTGCTGTCCTCATTCCAGGCTGATTCCAGAAGCACTTTGAGTCCATCTCTAACYTGTGGACAAAGGAATGCAAATTAATTATAGAATATATTCCAGGATAAGAYGCTTTCAGATAGAGACTACAGGTTAAAAGAAGATGCATCTTGAGCTGTACCTCTTTCCTGAGAGGTGTTTGTAGGACTAAAGGGGAACTGATGGCCTCTTCYGTTCCAAAAGTAAAAGATTAATGCTGTTGCTTTTACTAATAATGTGGTAATTATAAAAAYCATGTTYCAGTACACAGATATTTCCATTCAAAAGAAAATATTTCTGYTGTAAGAAAGGAGGTTTTCATTCCCAGTGTGTTTGAGCAATACCTACATCCTGCACTGCCCTTCTCCCTGGTGTTTGCTGGCATGTTTGTGACTGGTTTTCTGCTTTAGGTTAAGTGAATTTATGGTCAGGATTCAGCTTAAAAGTAACACAGGTGTTTTTTTAAATGCCTACATTAATATTCAACTGGCTAATCTTAAATATCCAGGGTTGTGTATGTCCCTACACTAACTCACCTGCTGCCCAGCTACCCATCTGGAAGGGTATAGGTCTCTCTTAGATCTTGTGAGAGACACACCAGCTCTGTAGAAGTACCTCAGATAACCTAGGGCTGATATAAGTTTAGCTGATACCCCCTGAACTCTTGCCTACATCTCTCTTCATTTTTGTGGAGGGTCAGACACTCTGTGAAGTGTTCACCTTTTAATTTCAGTACTGGAGACAAGTGCATTAAGGAGCCTAAATTTAAACCTCTCCTATGCTTCTACATGATCAGGGGGCTGAACTGGATTAACCAGGATTTTGTGTACACTGTGTACTTGGGATGGGAGGGGTTATGTGGTAGGGTTGTGGTGGGGGCAGGAGGTGTGAGTGGGGCACATAACATAGAAAGATGGGGTTTTGTTTGATTATTTGGATTGTTTTTTTCCCTTTTGGTTCTAATCAGGTGGGTTCCCTGACCCTGGGTATTCAGTTCAGTGAGAGAGATGCTCTAAGACCTGTATTTGGTGTGATGACTGACTTGTGCTCTTCCTGAAGTGCTCTTGGAGCATCAACATAATTGAAAAGCTTTATGACCTAATTTGGATCCAAAGCCCTCAAATCTGAGGAGGGGATTATTATTTTTCTTAGCTTTTCTGTTTTGTCTAGCACCAGAAAAAAATGACAGAGCTGTGAGTTCATTCACATGTTTTTATTGTGTTAAAACAATAGTAAAGGAGAGTTTAGCCACATTCCCTYCAGTGCTTGCTAAAACTTGATCGTGTCTGCAAGGTGAAATGTTAGACTAGAGTCAAATAAAATGATAACCTGAAGGAAATTCATCACAACAGATGAATAAAATGCAAAAACATTGCCAGGAGCAARAGTGCAATACTGTGGGTTTTTTTCAGACTGATTCACTTTTAATAAGGTAACATTATTTTTAATGCTGTAAAGATTATGCATTAAAGCTACTTTTGCACTGAGCATTCTTAAAATGCACACATTAAAAGTATTAAACAAAATTAAAAKATTAGATTTTTTCTTCCAACACCTCAATGGCTTTAATTAAAAAAATAATTGAAATAAGCTGTWAGTAGCTGATCTAAGACATCCTTCTACAATTTCTAATGCACTAATTGTTCCAAAGTTATAGGCCTGCTTCAAAGGTTCTGATTTTGCCATGCACTTAGGTACCTGGTTCTTTTGGAAGTGTTTAGTCCTGACTGCAATGAATAGAGGACTTATGTGCAATGAATGGAGGACTAACAATCTAGAAATCAGGATTTAGCTAGTGTAAAATAGGTGGATAACCTATGAAAACCCAGAAGGAAATTTATGTTGCAGCTTCTGCCTTTCTTTTGTATATACTAGAAACTGCAGTTTYATGAGCTCTGTTTTTCCTCTCAGCACAATTCAGTGCCCCCTTCATGCCTCTGTAACACTGTTGATGCCTTGAAAATACTCTAGTGGTCACAGCACCCTTTCAAGCATGGCAAAGAACTTGTCTTATAGGCCTGCCACAGGCTCAGACCCGCATAACAAATATCCTGGACAAGTTTGTCAACCACTGAGTTTTACACAAGGCTGGTGTCTCCCATGCTGTGCATGTGATATGGTAAAAGGGAATAGAAGCCCTGTGGATGTAAGGGGATTGTCTGGGGAGAGGTCTGGTTACTGGGACACTGCTGTAACTTATCACTGGGCATGCATAGCAGCAAAATCTTATCTTAAAATAGGAAAATTCAAAGCACTGAACCATGTTAAAGAATGTAATTTGAGCAGTATTTTCACCTTGCAATCCTTTGTTCTYCTTCCTCTATAAATTAAGTGTATAACCTTGAATGTAGGAGTGCTGTTTTCCTAGACAGAAGTTGTGGAAACACAGTAAAGGTGCCTTGAGGTTTGTTTTGTTTTTTTTTTTTCCATGTAAGCAAGATATAAATGGACAAAGTGAAGTCCCTTGACAGATACAAGTTGACTAATTCCTTATGTTGCTATTGCTGGTCTTATTTCAGAGCCAATTGCTTAACGAAAGAAAGATTATCAAATCTGAATGCTAAGTAACTGTATCTCTGAATTCTTAAGGCAAGCATTTTAACCACATATTGCAGTTTTTGCATGGCATCCAGAAGTGTATTAGGTACTGATAAAAGATATAGTTGCTACTACAAAGTATTTATATAGCCTGATTATTCATGAGAGATCAAGCCAAAAATAAAAGAATGGGAAGAACAAAAGGAAGCAAGACCAAAACATAATGTGTCAATGTGTTTCTTTTGCTTCAGAAGTCTTACGAGTTTGAGCATTGTTCATACCTGTGTGGGTGTTCTGTTAAAAAGAAAAAAAAAAAGAGACAGAAATAGAAAAAACCCCAGTGTAGGATGGGAGGGCATGTGTCTGCACAGAGTACATACAGAAGGGAAAAAGGATGGCAAAGCAAAATGACAATAAAGTGAGAGCAATGAAGAAAACAAGGAAAGGTTAAGGAACCAAWGTTAGTCAGACTGTAAAAAAGATGAGGCCAAAGTGGGGATGATGGGGACAGGTCAGTTCTTGCATGCAAGTACTTCCAATACCAGAGCCCGGAGACTCCAAAGGTCTCTGAACAGATTGTCCATTCTTAGCTCCAAACAATCTGTACTTTAATGACATGACCCAATAGCATACATGGAAGAYCAATGTTATACCATGAAAAATGATGTACAGTTACAGCCTGGAAGGGMCCAAGTTAACAAATCACAGAATCAGTTAGGTTGGAAAAGACTTCTGAGATCATTAAGCCTGAGCTACAACCCWACACTACCATGTCAACTAGACCATGGCACTGAGTGCCACATCCAGTCTTAAACCCCTCCAGGGACACTGMCTCTACCACCTCCCTGGGCAAATMATTCTARTGYGTAATAATTTTTTCTGTGAAAAAGTTCTTCCAAAGCCTCCCCTGGCACAGCTTGAGACTATGTTCTCTTGTCCTGGGTGATTGCTTGAGAGAAGRGTACTACTGGGTAAAACCTCCTTTCAGGGAGTTTRGAGAGTGATARGGTCATCAYTGAGCCTTCTCTTTTCCAGGCTAAACACCCCTAACTCCCTGAGCCAAAGTTCTGAAATCCCTTCTCTTGCTGAAGGTGTTTTGCTCACAAATTAGTAAATTAAACAAAAGTAGAGAATTTGCATTGTTAAACTGATTGGAACCTGTAGGGTATGAAGTTTCTTTTCAGAGCAGAAATGTTAGAAGGTTCCCCTAACCCTGTCATTCCCATGAAGAATTGGAGGCAGCAGTTTCCAGTGGTTGGGCATGAATTCTCAGTGATGAATCTTGCATTTGCTCCCACCCATTGCTATGCTGGCTCAGTGCATGTTACTTTCATAGGACTTCATCACAGTACAGAAGAATTTGTGTTTTCTGAGAAGTACTTATGAATTACCAAAGTCAGTTTATTTCAGCTAAATATTTATTACTTGTCATATCATTACTTTCATTACTAACATCACCCCTTTTGGAGCATATCCTAGATTCAGCATATCCTAGATCTTAGAAATATGCTCTTAGCCTCTGCACACTAMTTATTACATATTCACAACCTCCATATACTTATTTTGTTGATACAGTCCCCCTGTGCATATTAAATGATTATTTCTTCAATGCTGAGCTTTTCTTACACAAACAGCTTTTGCAACCAAGTCAGATAGCAGGAAAATACCTGTCCTGTCAGCACAGTTCATCACAAGAAGTTGAAATAACCAATTAATCACTGCATCTGCTTCAAACTCCCCTTAGAGGCYTGCATTGACTGAGCCAATTGGCCTCTAAGAGTTTTTCTTTATCCCCAGGCACTTATGACTTCATTTGATCTGAATCTAATTAGGTGCAGAAGAATGTGAAAAGCAGGTCATTAAAACAATGGAACACAATCRTCAAAATAGAATTTTACAGCAACACCCATAGTAGAATTATCTTAGGAATTTCAGAGGGCAGACAAATCCCCACATGATAGTATTTTTAAAGCAAAGAACACTGCTCTAGTGAATCTGGTTGTAGAAAGATGTTTAAAATTTGCAATACTGAAAAAATGGACTTCAGATTGCATTTTGAAACAAAAAGGGTATATGTTTATATTGTGCCTTTGGGACAACTGCAGCAGCAATTCCTGCCTAGTATTTCAAGGAAAGAAATAAGRGGCAGGTAAGCCACAGTTTGGTGTTTGCCACAGGCCATCCTTGTAGCAGSAAGGAGCTTCCATTTGAGTCAGCATTGGTTCTGCCCCTGTATGCAGAGAATGCTTSCTCAGAAGAGAGTGAAGTGTGCTTGACTGCCATGGATACTGACATTTCTTCTTTCTTCTGCTTGTATCTTTTATTTTTAAAATAATTACATGGATACCAAGATAGGGTTTGCTCAATACCATATATTCCCCTTACACCAGAGGTAATCAATACGTACACCTAGACTGATAGATACCTTGGCTAGACTCTCTTACTAGCTGCAAATGTGCTGGAAAAATGCCTTCCAAGTGAAAAAGACTTCACAGTTTCAGACTGAATACCAATATTTTAACCCATTTTKGGTTTTCTAAAATACCTTTATTCACTACCTTTCCAAACTCATGTGTGGTCTTTTAATTCTAATGGCTGCTCTCCTCCAATCAATGGCCAAAAGAGGAGAGGTAAGATGTCTGATTTGATAGGACTGTAGCAGAAAGGATGTGATGAAAATTCTGTGCAACCTTTAAACATATCACAGACTCAAGAACGACTAAGTGCTCCAATCTCTAAACAGTCACAATGAAAATCAACAATTTTATTTTCCAGTTCATTAAATTATGTCTCCTAGMATTTGGGACAAAGCACATACTAAAAGTCAAACCCAGAATGAAACAACATAAAATTCAAAAAGCTAACCATCAGATTTTAACATCCTTTTGTCCAAAATGCTACTCTTCATCATCAACCTTCTTAATCAGAAGGCAAAYGAACTGGAAAGTGTTTCCATGGTYTGGAAATYAAGAGGTCACTTACCAAGGGTTAAYGCRAGTGTTAGTCRAATGCCCTTCCTTGAGACTACTATGCCACCAAGGTTCAGGCATTTCAGCTGAGGYAGGGTTCAGTTAGGGCTCTCAGCTGAACTCAGTAGGTGTGATGGRGTCCAAAATGGCTTATGCAAGTGGGAAGGTGGAGGGGGGTGGGGAGTTCTAGACTTTTGATCCAATTTTATGTGAGGTGTTTGTACCACTATTTGAGTTCAAATAACAGTCCTTTCAGAACTAACATTCTACCACTGATGCCAAAATGATTACCATCATTACCCTCAGAGCAAGTAGCCAAATATCCTAAACCCGCAGCAGTGGGTCACTCCATGAACCACAGCTGGTTACAGATGGCTGGGGAGCCAGGGTGCTGTGCACAGTGCACTGCACTGCACATCTTCAGAGGTGTGCTGAGGAGGCACCAGGCAGCTGCCTTCTGCATTTTGAACCAGCTGAAATTTGTGGTTGTGTCTTCAGATCAGAGCACAATACTGCCATTGCACCAGGACACACAGAATGGCACATACACAGCTTTGTTCCCCCCGTACTAAAAACATAAGAGACATTTGGTGGTTACTTTCACTTGGACTCAGTCTGCTGGGCTAGGGTTCAGGATGGATGGACCCGTTCTGCCTACCAAGGCAAAATCAGTGTGTGGGGCAGGTCTAGCCTGGGCATGAGTTTTCTTGCCTGGAAAGTCATTTGTCTCATTCCAGATGTGAGTCAGGGTGTGAGCAGGTGTGTGGGCTCTGGGCTCACATGACAGCCAGGCTATGAACTAAGATGACTACAGTCAGCTCAACCAGGGTTGAGTCATTTACATTCATTACTGTTTCTGATCTCTGCAGGAATGTCATTGTTTTCTTCACCTGAATGATGTCTGTGAGATTTAAATAAAATTCTAGAGATCTCAAATTCATATGACACATTGAAAAAAGGTAATACTAGGCTTACAGTTAWTTTTATATTAGGTTTACAGTTATTTCAGGCTGCTGAAGCTGTTGAAAGCTCAGTCTGCAGAGTACAGCAATATTTCATGTATATATACAAAAATAGAAATAAACCTCATGKGTATTCAGCCTTAGGCATGCAAAACCTCTGTAATTGTTGGAGAGAAAAGTAGGAATCAGTTATATTTTTAGAAAACTAATAATATTCTACAACTTTCCAATATATAAAGCCAACCCCTTGCTATGGTGAAACAGACARTATATGTATTTCTAGGCATGAGTGACCTAGTTCTGATTTCTTGATGCTGYGCACATCAGAGTCGACTTCTGTTTCAGAAATCATTCAGTGCAGAGAGATGTTATGCAGAGTACACTGATGAAGGCCCTTGCCTTAGTCTTCCTTTCACCTACACACAGTTACACAGACTGAACTTTTMATTTATGAGGGACAAACAGGGGCAAACAAGAAAAAAAGTGATCTCACTGTTTAGCTCCTGCTGTGAATGGAGCAAACACCTCATAGCCCAGAGGAGACAGATGGACATTGTTCACCTGGGTTTACACAGCTGCTGGAAACAAGCAGCCACGGAGTCAACATCAACCCTAACAATGCTCTCAGGCATTTGAGAAGCCAAAGCCTTTGGAGAGACACAATTTTAGGGTTTTTCTTTTTGCTATGGCAGGATTCAACTTCTCACTGCAAACTTTGTCCCTTATTTTGTAAAGAGGCTCTGTGGCACACTTCCTTATTGGGTCAAGACCAATATTTTTAGATGAAAAAATGGTGGTCATTTTATTTTGAATCTTTCTTCCTTTCTTTCTTCCTTTCTCCCTCTCCCTCTCTACTTTCTTTTTCTTTTTCTTTTTCTTTTTCTTTTTCTTTTTCTTTTTCTTTTTCTTTTTCTTTTTCTTTTTCTTTTTCTTTTTCTTTTTCTTTTTCT
>CADDXX010000133.1:992961-1005721 GCA_902810485.1 Alauda arvensis
GGATAGAGCCGCGGTGCCGCGGGCTCGGAGCGGCGGGTCCCGTCCCACGGCGCCGGGCCGGTATCGCCACGCCAGCAGAGCCCTCTCGTGGAGATGCCGTGAGGAGCAGCAGCACCTGGGGGCTTTCCTAAGCACGCAGCTCACACGGTTTTCCTAAATGAGCTACAGGAAGTTCAGAAAATGCCCGCTCTTCATTTGACCGGTCTACGAGTGGCACTTGGTGGTGTAACCAAATTGCCGAGGGGGGATGCTGGCTTAGCCAACAATTATTTATCCTGGCTAGAACTGTATGCTTTTGGCCTAAGGTCCTCAATTTAAGCTAAGAGATATAAGTAGTGCTAAATACTGCCATCATGGGCATGGAACAAATCATGTCCTCTGTTTCACACCCTAAGGCCAACTAAATTGCTTATGTAGGTGGAAACAGGCTAATAGAGAAGTGCTTTCATTGGCAAAGATAACTTCACTAACCTATGGTGGTGTGTTGGTGTGTCTGCCTTCCTTAAAGAAAGGGAAAGCATCTTTCTTGAGGCCGTGCGTGTGCTTCCCTCAGGGATATTAGCTAGAAAGAGCTCTGAGGTATGGATACTGGCTCTAAACAACAAAGGAGAACTAAGGTACTCAATTGCTCAGACTGTGTCTGTGAAGTCTCAAAGGAAATCTGTAACAGCAGCATTAAGTCATGAAGGTCCTTGCCAGTCTGTTTTTCCAGCAGCCTCRGTAATTTGTAAGTTCTGGATTGTAGAGCAAAATTATGTCTCCCATAAAGAAATAACCAAGGACAGGTGTGAATGTATAACTGGTTTTGCAATAGAGTTTCTGCAGACATAGTGAAGTATAGTCTTAACTGTAATGCTCTGTGATTTTATTATTTGCTGCCTCTCAAGGAAGAACAGCATTAATTAGATTATTGACATTTACAKTTATAACTGATTACATTTTAATACCACTTACTTTGTTCTTTTTCTCACTTGGTTTAATTATCAGTTCAAGGATTTGATGAAAAGTCAATAGCTACTTCCATCAGAACACCCCTGCTCCTTGCTAGGATTRTTTTCCTCAGTATTCCTGTGGAAGTTGCCAAAGCTTGCTCTCTGAAAACTGCTGGATCATTTATATTAAAGGCTTGGTTCTTAGGAGTTTTGAAAACACTGAAGAAACACAGGTAAATAACCTTCCACATTAGAAAGGAAATGTGCTATAGGACAGTGAACTTCATGTTTTCTGTCCCTTTATTTGCTGCCATTCTTTCAGTAGGACTTAGTCTTCATGATGAATTACTCCTATGCTAACCTATAAAACTGCCTGACACCATGAACTTTCATATTCTCTCTCYTAATATTAGTTCTTGATCTCCCCTTTTACAGCTTGAGGAAAGGCAATTCACTTTTGTGGTGCTACTGGAAAAGGAGTCCAAAGAGGCCATAAGGCAGGTAAGCTTTCTCAGTCACCAGGGAATGCGATCCCATTAAAACTATATTTAGCTGGCATTAGTCCAGCCCTGTGAGCTGTGACAGCAATCTTTCTGTGACTGTCAAGGCAGCAGAATGAGATGTGGGGCTTCCAGAGGGTCTGTAGCCTGCACTGCACAGCAYGTTAGTTCTGAGACCAGAAATCCATGGGAGAAAAGAGAGAAAGAGGCAGAAACTGAGGCAGCAAATCTATTATCTGGTTATATAACTTCAAGAGGCTGTAACAGGGAAACAAAAGRRAAGTTAAGCAAGGAAACAGAAAATRTGAGCAACTTCCAAATGGGCTCAGTGATAGSTGATGTTTGCATAATGATACAGTCTTGTATGAAAGTGTTATGTAAAGATCTTGTGGATCTTTAGACCTCCCACTGTTATGTGTCATACATTTTTATTGGCTCCTCTCCTACAGAGCTGGATTGGTTCAATAGGATTGGGGATCCCAAGAGAGATAGGACAAAGGGTCTGAAGACYGCAGGCAAAAATTGCCATAACCCTGTGGATGCCTACATATAGCACGTCTTGAGAGCAGAGAACAAATTCATGTTTAAATTTGTTGTTCCCCAGAGGTTCTGGCTCATGCTGTGCATGCTAAATCACCCATGACTGGGTTGTTTATCACTTGTCCAACATTCCTGATCCTAAAAGCACCTATTGTGAATGCTGCTGTCTATCACTTTCTTTGTCCACAGATTTCTGTGGATACCATGGGTATCTTGCCAAAGGGTTTTTGTCAGCCACCTGTGTCTTACTAATGTTCTCCCTCTATGACTATCCTTTCCTGGGGGATTTTTGGTTTGGTWTTTTTAGGTTTTTTGGGGGTTTTTTTGAGTCCAGGGGAGCACATAGCACAACACTGGTGTACATAGTAAATTTGTCTCAGAGTAAACTAGGGAGTAAACCTAGAGGACACCCTCTTTAGTGRCCTGCCTTTGTGAATCTGAGGTCTCGCCTGAAGAGCTGCTTAAATTACAAACCAGAAAAAGCACAGAAGGGAAATAAGGTGCTAAAGAGGTGATTAATTTGTGAGACGTCAAGAGTTGCTTACTGTATAGGCATCCTGTCTCTTTGTAATTGCATCACTCCAAATGTACCCATCATCCTCCAATTTTCTCCCCAATCCCACTGGATGGCTTCATGGTGTTTCATCTCCAGCTGAGCTTAAAATCAGGACAGTGTCTAACAGAATTCCTCAAGTAGAACAGAGAAATGTGGGAGCAATTTTCAGTTCCCCTTGGCAGAGGTTTTTCATCTAGGTTCCAAATTTTTCAGGGGTYATTTGAGCATGAATGCYSTCATTTGGGTCTTTAGACCAAACAGATTTGCATAGCTTTTTCCAGGGTAGGGAAGCATATTCATATTTCTGAAGATTCCTAATTGTACAAACATTAACCCTGTCCCCACCTTGCTCAGAGCAGACTCATTCACATGCCCCTGAGAATTATGGCAGCAGAGCCTRTCCTAAGGGAGTTCTTGGGGAAATTCTGATCTCTTCACAGAAGCACAGCATTTCTCTGCCATCAGAGAAAAAAATAAGTGCATGATGAAAAAGCTAACACAGATTTTTACCTGAAATTACCATTAACACACTTGTCTCTGGAACAGATCAGAAGTGCTTAATAGACTGAGTAAAACACAGCTGCTGAAAACCTGTGAAAGGTCCATGCCTTTCTGGATCACTGGCTAGTGGCAATGTGAGGTATCACAGAGCATCTCAAATAGGTTTTGATTTTTATTGGAGTGGGCATCCAATAGCAAACAAATGGAGTTTGTCATCTTCCTACTCCCAGGGCAGAAAGCATAAGGGAGTCCCTCATTTAAATTGGTTTTATTAATTTCTTTTATTTGCTTACAGACTTACAGAGCTCTCTGACAAAAATYAGGATTTTTTTAGCTCTTGCATCTGTGTTCTGGGCTGAGATCAAAGACTTTTTTCAATATGATTTATAGGGTGAAGTAACAAAAAGAAAATATAAGCAGACAAACACTAAAAGGAAAGAAAAGTTCCATAGGTAAAGATACTTGTAATTGCAACACAATCCTTTTAAGCCATGTGGATGCCCCAGCATTATCTCTGCCTGCACAGGGAGCTAGAGAGGAAGAGAAATAAGGAGCTGGAAGTAACATATGGGAATGTCATAGGTGACGAGTATGAACACTGAGGCAAAGCCTTTGCAGCAGTCATGGACCATAAGAAGGAGGAGAAATGAAAGGAAACATCTCATTTACCTTTGATTRGCAGATAAGTGCAATGTTAATCTGACAGGACTTTGCAAGTCCTGTTAAGGCTGTTTCAGGCTCTTGCARCCTGATCCTGTACATCCTGTATAATGCAGAAGTGCTATGTCACTACCAAGTACTAGTTAGTATCAGATGTTTCCTGAAAGCTCAGTGTTTTATTCACTTGGTTTTACTGCTGACTTAAAACCTTAAATACCACAGGTTCACATGTATGTCAGTAATGGATGATATCTACAGGAGTGTCCACSAACAAAGTTAACACTCTCTTAATAACAGTATTAATAAAACATTTAAATTCTTGAAAATTTGAGGACAAAAAAAAAAAAAGGAGGAAAAATTTTTAAGCCTACAGGTAAAATTTCCTCACAGAAGTCCAAGGAGGTCATGGAGACACATAGCAAAGGTTGCTATTATCCTACTACACTTTATTAYTTCAGAACCAGGTACCATCTACTCCTTCATATCATGCCAATCTAATTCTTTTTTTCCCAAAGACCAATTAACCTTTTAGAGCCCAAAGTGCACCTCTTGCCTTAAGCATGACATTAAGCTCAGRTGTAATCATAAGTGACTCATTTAATTTTCATGGTAATTGCTATAATTTATATAATAGACCATGTTTAAAGGTCTAACCAGCTAAGAACTATAGCTTAATGAACATTCCAATTTCACTATAGGCAACACTCTTAATAATGTCTGTAATTCACACTACTGCTTTTGCTTTCTTCAATTGCCAAATCTGAAGTATTTAAACATATGTCCAGTCCTGACMGTAACCTAAAGCAATTTATTGTAATTTCATGTTCAGTGGTCCAGTCATTTCCAAAAAGAAAATAAAATTGTAATGTGTCTTGAATTATGATTTTTACATGGAAATCTCCTGCATCCTGATTCTTTGGGACAAGGAATTAAAATTGGCAGTTCACTTATTCTTGTGAATGTGCCCATGAAGTTCTAGTGAAAATCTTCCTAGAGGTACACGTAACTTTGAGAGCTGGCAAGCAGTGTTGACTTTACCAACATGTTCATRATTACCAGGGGCTAATTTTTTGTATTAGCAGAAGTTCACAGCCAGATGAATTGCCTATGCAATGAATTGCTTATGTACATTTAGGGGTASAGTTGAAGTGCTAAGTGAGAAGAGGAAACAAGTAGGCAATATCAAAAAGCCATCTCCTTATCTTCTAACACAGAGCAGTGTTGAGGCACTGTAACACCCTTTCTTTGCCAGTTATATCTACTCTTGCCAGAAATACCTGAAGGAGTAAGGGTCTCTCTTAACAGATGCAGGTACACAACCTATCTGTGATGAAGGGGGTCCTTAATTAACAGAGGGACAAATTCTGTTTCTCTCCATTACRTGATTATTTGTATTCTGTTATCTGTTTCTCTCCATTACATGATTTATTTGTATTAATCTGGATTTTTAACAGTTAGAATACTGTGATCCTTAATATCTAGAACAGTATTATTATTCTGTACCTTTCCATATCTATTAAGCCTCAACTGCTCTTCAGTATGTAGCACATTACTAACAAGACAGTTAATTAAGTTATTAATTAATCTCATTAATTAGGTCAATATTTCATGCTTGGGTGCACCTCTACTGTAAGGCAGTGTAGGTGGGAGCCCARGGGAGTGAAAGCTGACTAGTGTGTTCAAGATTCCCAGACACCAGAAGTGTACAAAGGGCCTGGATGTTCCACAGTCACCACCAAAATTATCCCTTCTGCACACTGGTAATGTGCTCTTCAAAAATCTTTCTTTCTTCCCAGACCTCATTTTGTCTGTTTTCTCTGCAATGCTGGAAGAGAACAGGTATAGAAGGTCCCTTATAAGACTATAAATGTTAGGAGCATACTATGCTACCTCTTAATTAGTTCCATTTCCCAAGCGTGCACTCAATAACCCATTTAGCCTGGATGCTTCTAGAGGCTTCTTCTACCCATCTTGCTTCTGCTGCAGCCTTTTTCAGASAAGTGACTTCACTATCATAGGTAGTACACCTGGTGCCCATCAGAGCTGCTCTATCACTCCCCTCCTCAGCTGGACAGGGGAGAAAAAAAGATAATGAAAGTCTTGTGGTTTGGGATAACAACAGGGAAGGTCACTCACCAGTTATTAGCACAGGCAAAACAGACTCAGCCTGGGGGAAATATTTGAATTTGCCACCAATCAAATCCATACAGATAATGAGAAAGCCCCCATATTTCAGAACTCCTTTCCCCCACCTTTCCCCTCTTCCTGGGCTCAACCCGAGTCCCAAATTCCCTATCTCCTCCCCTGGTGGTGCAGAGAGATAGGGGGTGGGAGTAATGGCTTGTGGCCTGTTCATCATGCATTGTCTGTGCTGCTCCTTCTCCCTCAGGAGGACTCCTCACACATTTCCCSTGCTCCAGCATGGGGTCTCTCACACAGGAGACAGTGCTCCATGAACATGAATCCTTCCCAGAGGCTGCAGTTCTTCATGATCTGCTCCAGCTTGGCCTTCCCACAGGTCACAGACTCCTTTGGGCATCCACCTGCTCAGGCATTGTGTTCCCTGTGGGCTGCAGGTGGATCTCTGCTTCCCCCTGGTCCTCCATGGGCTGCAGGGGCACGGCTGCCTCACCATGGTCTGCACCATGGGCTGCAGGGGAATCTCAGCCTGGAGCTCCTCCTTCCTCTTCTTCACTGACCTGGTGTCTGCAGAGCTGTTTTTCTATGTGGTTTCACTCCTCTCTCCACTGCTGCTGTTATGCAGCAGATTTTCTATTTCTTATATATGTTATSCCACCATCACTGATGGGCTGGGCCTTGGCTRGAGGTAGATCCATCCTGGAGCTGGCTKGCATTGGCTCTGCTGGACATGGGGGAAGCTTCTGGCAGCTTCTCACAGAAGCCACCCCTGTACCCTCCCCACTACCTGAATCTTGTCACACAAACCCAATGCTATGGTACTCCATATTAAAAAYAAATTGTGAGAGATGCTCTAACTTTGTGCCTCTAAACACTAGGCCCAAATCTAGCACAAGAGCTAGTCTTGGACTGCACTTTRTTCCCAAACAGGTATAAATAGCCTAGACATTATTTTGATCGTGATGGTTTGCCAGCTTTCTAAAATTTGTCTCTCTTCTAGCCCAAAMCAAGGGAGTGGGCTGAGCCTTACCCCAAGACCCAGAGATGTGTTTAAAAGTGTAAACTTGGGAGAGACATATGCGAGCCTTACTTATGTGCTTCTTATATTATTAAATCAGATGTGTTTATTTTTTTTGTTCAGTTTAAGGTTATCTATTTATGTGTCTACACAGTTCTGATTTTTCTCTGTACTGTCCTTATCTTCCAAGTATATGTWGTTAGCAAATTGCATTAACAAAGTGGTTTTTTCCTGCCCAGATTATTAATGAAAATATTAAGAACTCACTGCCAATGRTTACCTTTAGAAGCATTTGTTACTAATCTCTCTGAAACTCAACAACTCCTTCCTCAGCATGACTCACAGTGTTCCAAACAATTAGATCAGTTTCCACTCACCTTAAATAACAATCTTAAGATCATTAACCCCTTTGTTTCCTTCTTAATTATTGTTTCCATGTTCATATCCTCATCTCCAACTCAACTAGATTATCTTTTACCCTAGGAAGAGAGGAAAATATGTGGAACATGGTAAATTGTGATTCATTATAACATAGCAATACATTGTTATTATTTTTTAAACATAAGGTTGGTCCAAAACAGGTTGGCCAGAGTTGTTGTGGAACTCTTCATCTTTGGGGATGCTCATGAATCAACAAGACATGGCCCTGAGCAATTTGCTCTGATTAGATTTGGTTTGAATTGATGGAGCAGGGCATGAATAGTGGACGATGACCTCTGGAAGTGCACTTCAAATGTAAATATTTAATGATTCTTTTTTTAACATCATGATCCTTACTGAAATCAAAGGGTAATGCATCTTAATGGTTTTTTATTTCTATTCTGTTCTCCCATCACCACTGTACTTCTTTTCTTGTTCTCCTTCATGTATAAGTTTGAAGAGCTTGTACTGTATTTAAAGCATGTTTTTGCTTTCTTATTTTTAAATAGTGTRGAAACACAAGTACAGTTACATGGGCATTGTGTTCATAAAACAGTACTGTCTAAYCAAATTAGTAACAGCAAAATACTGATTCATGAGAACTTGAACCATCAAACTGAGAAAGAAAGTAGTTGTTGAAATAATTCACAGAAAGTTAAGGTTTAAAATAAGACTATTGAAATGAATCATCCTTCTATGTCATAGAAATCAGGCTTCTTTGGCAAATCAGATTTATAGCTATATGTCTCACTTTTTGCACTAAGATATGCAGAAATTCTTAAAAGATAATAAAATGCTTCTGTGAAAGAAAAGGTCAAGAGACAGTAAGAAAGCCAGTCTTACAAGAGATTGCACTTATTAAATCCTGAATCTTTTTCCCAGAAGCTTTGACTGTCTGTGATCCTGCAGACTGAGGTGGAACAGAAATGAAGTTAGGGAAAATATGACTAAGCAAATGTCCTTGTAATTTTTCTTGTTATCAGAAGTACAGAATTAACTTAGGAGTTTTTGAGGTGGTCTGATATAAAAAAAAGGCAATTATTTCTGTTAACATCCTGGTAAAAAACCCCAGCAGGCTGTTGGGCTCTCAGAATTCTTGCTGAATACCTGAACTTGGTTCTGTCTCATCAATTACTTACTTTGTATCCATCAAGTCTTCTGCTGACTGTTCCCCTTTGTAGCAAAATTATGTCTTGGGAGATTTTACCTGAATCTCACTGTGCCAAAAGGACCTGCTTATACAGAGATTGCTACTCTGCTGCTATTTAGAAAATTGACAGTTCAACATCATTGCAACCAGCACAAATCATCCAAGACAATGAMTGAACACTGAGGATACAACACATTTAAGACATTCAACTTATTCCAAATTACCTGCAAGCATTTAAAGAATTGAGCCAAAACATTTTTCTTGCACAAAATATCCTTCCAACTAATCAAGCTTATTTAAAACATGGGCATATATTTACAGAGAAATTAATTTTTTTCTTGTCACATCTTACTTAGTCTGAACTTTAACTATTAACATTTTCACAGCTCCAGGGAGAATTCTCTTCAAGCTCCATGACAAATTGCAAATACTTACTAGCAGTTTCATCCTGCTATAGCCTCCTAGGCATAGGAATTCTCTTTTAACTTTATTCTTCAGCTTGACGTATGTCCCAGAAAGTCCTTTCACAGCAATCTTCCAGTCAAAATCTCACCATCCTTTCAAACTCTTCTAAAAAATCTGTAATATCACAGAAATGTATTAGATTACCTCAGAAAGGTCCTGAAACTATCGTGGTCAGATGTTTGAGGCCCTTATGGAACTGTGAAAATGCCATATTTCTTATTAGATAAGTCTTATGCTTCTGAACATATTTTGTCCAAATAATGAGAAGTCTTAGCTCATGATCAGGTATTTGAAAGATTCATTGTGATAGAGGGACAAATGTCAAAAGCTGGATTTCTTTTGCTGAAATTCTGCTTGTTTACAAGGAATGTACATGAAGGTGTTTTCTTGCATATTTAAGCAGGCAATTTCTTTGTTTTCAAATGTCACATCTGAATATTTTGTCAGTCTGGGACACAGAAGCTCTAATTTTGCTGCTTCTTGAAATCTTTTTCTTTTCTGAAGGGGATTGTACCTTTGCCTTCAGCCTGAAATGCACATGGCTATCCAGCAGTGTAGTGTCCTAGCTTCTGATCAGGATCCCATTGCTTTGAGTGGTGTTTTGAGTTACTCTCTGTGGAGAGAC
The DNA here is from genome assembly GCA_902810485.1 of Alauda arvensis. NCBI lineage: Eukaryota > Metazoa > Chordata > Aves > Passeriformes > Alaudidae > Alauda > Alauda arvensis. Next base: position 1,002,468 of record CADDXX010000133.1, read on the forward strand.
TTGATTGCTAGTTCCATTGACCTAACACATCCACCATCTGTGAATGAGCCTGTTATTCTGTATTTGGCCAATGACCCACTGCATGCAAGCTGTTTGTAGATTTCAACCCTATTTTAGACAACACATTACTCAAACGCAKCTTTTACAATTAACTCATTCAAAACATCTATTTACTTGACCTGAGGCCTGAGTCTCATGGCATATTTTTCCATCCTCACTAGGTTACTGAAACCTCTGTAAACAGCAGGATAGATTGGATGAGTCACTCCAGTTTAATCCCTCCTGTGAAATTTTACACTTCTATGCTAATTGTTATGAATAATTTATTTCATCTTTTTTTTGTGCCAATATCCTGTCACTGATAATTCAACAGATACTGAATTTCACTGCAAATTAAAATAGAACTGCACTGTAAAAATATCTCCCTGTATCTCTGTTAATTAGTCTAGATTCTGGTTCAGAGAAAACTATAAAAGTTAAAAATGATTGCTCATAATGCTTAAACATTTTATGCTTGTAGACAGACCCAAATTCAGCAGTTAACCCAAGTAGATTTTGCCAGCTACTACCTTCCTTCACTTGCACTAGGGTATGTTTTCTTAGTTGTTCCAGACAGTATGATACAGTCAATTTTCCGTTGTTTATTTAAACAACGTGTTGAAGAAGGTTCATGCAACTTKGCATCACTATGGAAGGCTTTATCCTGCCCAAAATCTGACGTGTGATGGCCAACTATTAGTCAATACCTCCCAGAATTTATTAAGAAACTAATACGGCATTTACACTTAAATGTTTCTTTCAGATCAATGGATAATTTTCTCATGTTTTATCTAATTCATCCTGCAAAAGCCAGGACATGTCTTAATTTGTTTTGTATAAATTAGAGACTTTCTTTCTCCTCATTCAGCTATTTTAAAAAATTCTATTTTAGAAGTTCTAGAGTCCATGAGGTTGTTTAGAAATAAGTGTACATAGCTATGCATAAACAGCAGCAGTCCCAAATTCAATGGATTGAAAAGTTTCTTGTTTCATTATATAGAGAAGTTAGAAATTTTTGTCTCCCTCTTTCCATCATCTGCTAATAATAAAAAAATTAAGGAAATAGCATATTTTTCCTCTCAAAACTAAATGCATTTTTTTTCCTCATAATGTCCTCAGTATCATAAATCAGAGAATGTTACAATGGCACAGAGGGATTGTGATAGGCACTGAGCTGCAGTGCTTAGTACAAATCCTTAAGTGCAACAGCACAGGAAAGTAATGGGGTGTAGAAGCTGCAGCAAGTCAGCAGTGATGGAAATGCTAGAAATGTTTCTCCAGGGGCACAAGCACAAGCTCCTAGGGGATAGGCTGAGGGCACATGTCCTGAAATACAGCATGGACATGTCTAATTCTACCCTTCTACCCCACATTTGTTGTCTATGACAAAATTTGTGTGATCCTGGGATGTGCTAGACWATTCCTCTTATGGCTACAATAAGAGCATTGCTCTGAGGAACATTGGATGGCAATGTACATTCTGACCATTTGGAGGCATGGCAATGCCCCTAGTTACCATGACAATCAGCAAACTGCTATCATCATGGACTTGATTCTCCCCACTTTTAGCCACTCTGTTCTTGCTAGACACCCAGCACAAGTGGTCACACAGAGCCGTGTAAGTGACAGGCAGCAATACAGCACCATTTCGAGGGGCCACTAGTCTCTTTGGGACTTGCTTCTCTAAATCAAGAGAAAAATTACTTWAAAATCTCTGCAACACCACCTGTGTGAGAACAGGAACATACTACACCTTGGACTGCTCCTTGAAACTCTCATAAAGGTTGTACTGTTGGTAGATGGAGAAAATATATTAGAGGTTAGGTGCTGTGTGAAAAGAGAAATTATTAATCTCTGAGCTGCTTTAACACAGTACTGTTGCTGGCACTGAAATTGGCAGAAACTGAGGCACATTTGCTGTATTTAAATTCTGCAGTGGAGAACTGATAACCATTATTGTCAGTTAATGTAACACTCTGATCTGTCCCAGTTTCCTGAGATGTAAGATTATGTTGCTACTTCTACTCAAGAATGACAATTTTATTAGTTTTTTTTAGTGGTACAAAATTATAGTCCTGGAGCCTTAAAATCCCACTTAGCTCCTACACACTCTTCTGTTTGAAGGCTGAGTAAACTCTGAAATTCCTCAGTAAAGAGATACATAATCATTTTCAGACTAAAAGTATTTAGGAACTGTGTGGAGAGCTTTAGTGCAGCTGGTGTGAATGAAAATCTTTCTGCTGATGATGGTGTGATTCAGGCAGGTTGCCAACCTTGACTTTCACCCAAAGAGAGCTTTACCAACTTGTTATCAAAACTGATCTCTACTTAAGCCAAAGCTTCAGAGCAACAATTCCATCTGTGATTTGAAACCTTGACTATTCATTTTGCCCACAAAGCTCAGCTGCAAAGTGATATGGAATAAAAAGATTATGCCTCTCTTCTTCCTATTACCCCCTCTCCAGAGATTAAAAGGCAGCCAGGCAGCCAGTTGATTTGACATTCATCTGCACGTCCTGGGGACCCAAGAGTCACTGATAGGATTTCCCTGCCCTTGTTCTGCCCTGGCTTCCAGAAATCTCTACCCTCTCAGCTGTTCTGAATCAAATGGCCCTGTTCTAGCTGATGGACAGGAACAAGTTGCAGAGGGAAAAGGAGGATGAAAACCACTTTAAATAGAAGTAAAAAAGCTTTATTTTTTATCACCGTAAAAACATTGATCAAAAACTAGGTATTGCTTAACAGWCCTAAGAGATATATAAATAACAATAAAGAAAAAAGAGAAAAAATCTATTATTTGATGTCTCTATGAATTAAGAAGACATCTACYCTCGGTATTAAATATTAGCGGATATTTTTAATATTTATATTAAATTAGATCATAGTAAGATTTCAATTAAAAATAGAGATAATCATTAGAAAAAAAGCAGAACTATTTTGGTGCTGCATGCTCTGAAGTCACTAACATTCAAGTGGCGAAAAAAAGTAAGGCTGTGACTGAATTGGTATATTTAAAACAGAACTTATTTGCAGTGCAATGTGCTCTTCATTGACACTCAGTAGGGGACCTATAAAATCGAAGTAAGTATTGAAGAAAAATGAAGGAACATAAAAGAGTCTATAACAGAGTTATTTTATGTGTCTGAACTGGTTTTGGCAACCCGGATTTTAACCTAGCCAACAATTTGGTTTTCAATTGCACTTAGCCCCTTTTT